>JBBPOF010000409.1:0-25311 GCA_038091315.1 Porphyrellus cyaneotinctus | reverse complement strand
GTAACTATGGCAACCATCAGTAATGCTTCCATCAAGGGTTATATATGACAGCTATCAAACTTTAACAGATGTGACAGGTAGTTACACAATTGAGTCAATGACATATTGAATTGAATTGACTATATCTCCATGGATACACATTCAAATTACATCAATAAATTCTTCACACATAGCCAGGGGTATGTGCTTTCCACCATTTACTTACACTTTGGCTCTATTTGTTCTTTCCCCTAAGTTATATCACAATCACTTCAAAAGTGCAAAAGATTGACTCAATTCTGGAAGTCACTGTATAACCAAATCTCCGGTTTTTCCAAGCTTCCACCCGAGTCCAAACCGGTTGAACTTTGCTTCAAGTTACTTGTTCTGCTCCACTTATTAACATTATCAATAACAGTACATGTAGTGAATTCTGCCGGTGATGATACTTTCTATAACAGTAACCGGCACACATTCACCATCGAATATTGATCATGTATGTTGATATAAACCTTCTCCGGCACTTCTCAGCTGACTTTCGCCGGAGTGTCTAGTTTCAGTTTGCCATCGCTCTGTAAACGGCCTGCGCAGAAGATGGTTCCTTTTTTGTCTGCTCCCCTTATCAGAAAAAGCGTAAGATTGCAACCTGATGAAGATGAAGATGACCATGTTCCGAAGCAATGTGGACCCCCACTCACTAACCAGTATTTCCTGGGGAATATAGGCGGATCTCCGTTAAATAAACCGTGACTCACTGACGACAGATCTGCAAAGTAGGTGAGATGAACAAGCATTCCGTGTTGAACGCTTGCCTATTCTATTGGTGACAAGAATCCAGTCCATCCAAAAACGTGTATTACAACGTGCCGCCAGTAGGTCCAAGACGAAATTCAAGATCGCGCTATTTCTCGTTTGGATTCATTTTTCTGGGTTTTCGTTGTCATGATGTTTTAGCTTTCTTTCTCGTTCTCCGACAGAGTTATGCACACGCTTACATGCTTTCCTTTTTTTTCTTGCACGTCCTATATGCTCTGATCTTTGATGTTTTCTGCTCTGAGTTTGCTCTCCAATCGGCTTGCTGTACAACTATAATGAACTCGCACTGTATCTTTCGACGTAACACATCACTTGACGATTTTTCGGCTTTGACTTGTCTGGACAAGCAGCTTCGAAGTAGACTGCAGATTGTTGATACTTGTCAGGATTGTGCTATCACCTGATGGGATTGATCATACATTCGACCATAACACGTCACCGTTCAAGTCGGGCGAAACATGCGCTGGGTTGGGAACTTGAAGTATCGAGGCAGTGAGCCCATTGGAGGGGCATGACTCGGAGGGGGCGTTCGGTGAGGCAGGCACTAGCGGGCACTATATAGCGTGGGGTCCGGTAGGTTGTCCTCTCCTAGCTACTATATAAGATCAAGTGTGATCCCTCTCCAATGTAAAGATCAGAGACCGATGTTTATTCCGACTTGAGTCATGCATGCACCTGTTAGTGGGCTAAATATAATACTCTGAAGAAGCCTTGGATGCTAGCACCTTCACCAAGTGGAATCAATTGCGCATAATTCCAAGAAAAATTGGCCTGTATTCACTCTCGACATAACATCACAGTAATAGTACACTTCTCATCATCATCTCGAACAGGCCCGGAATTCGGTAAGCAAACAACCTGGGTATTTGTTCTCTGTAGTTTACTAGGCAGGAAGGAACTGCCACCCCTTGATTGGGCCATCGAGAACGACAAGGGTCCCCATCGAAGGAGCATTCAAGCTCCACTCGTGTGTTCCGTTGGCTTCTGCGATGCTGGGAACAAGAGACATTTAGTGCGAGACGAGGACCACATGGAAAATATACGAACGTCCCCGTCCAAATGCCATCCCTATTCTCAGTCACCTGGATAACCCAAGAGGTGGGGCCAGTGCTGCCCACGAGGTTGTTTCCAGAGGGGTTGGATCTGATGGAGGGGTCGGACTGCAGGTTGATGACTTGTCGGTTGTTATCATCGGGAGGGCGGACGGTCCACCAGCGATAATCAGTATTTCAATCATGCACGCCAATGTGTCGATCGGTATACGAACCACTTGATCAGGCGATGGACCGTCGTACGCGCGGACGGACATGACAGAACCACGACCACCGAAGGTGACAGTAAGTTGCTCGCCGTGGGAGGGCAGCTCGCTGACAATAGGGGACGGCATTTTTCGATGATGAAGGATCCGACCTGAAGAGTGGTCCTTTCATAACCCAAAAACGGTCTGGGGTTCTTTCTGGAATTCGATAGCGGGTGTTCGGGGGATGGTGTAGAAAACTTCAATGCAGCACTCAGCAGAATGGCATTTCGGCCAATCTGATTAGGCCTTACTTTGGTTCGACACCATAGTCTGGAAGCGTTTGGTGCGCCACGAACACGCAATTATTCATCAACTTGGCTGGTGGTAATTACACGAACATGATGGACCTTTTGATCTGGCCGTTTGTGTGGGGTACGAACATGGAAATCAAGTGTGGATGGGACCGAGTTTGGAAGCGAAGAGGGTGTCGTCAAAGATGTCTTCCCATCCTCTAGGTGGCTATGAAAGGCGGGAAATATCAACAAACAGACTAAGACGGGTTTAGACTGCAACCTGATGAAGGTTATGATATCTATTAAAAGACCATGCTCTGAAGCGACGTGGGCCTCGGCTCGCTAACCATTAATTTTTTTTGGAATTATAGGCGGACTTCCGCTGCACCCTGACTCACTAACGAGTCTCTCAGATCTGCAAAGCAGGTGAGACGAACATTGAACGCTGTCCTATCTTGTTGGTGACAAGAATCCAATTGATCCGAAAACGTGTCTTACAACGCACCATAGTAAGCGGGCTCAAGGCATGAAGGAACCAAAGACTCTGGAGCTGTTCTTCCGTCGAATTGCGCTCATTGGAGAGTTGCGCCTGCCCTGTTTCCTTTTCGACATCTAGAACAGAGAAAGAAAGGAGTGGCATGTACTCACAGCAGGACCCCGTGGTAGTCACTATTCGGATGCTGATGAATAGGTTGCTCTGGGTTCACTGAGTCACGTACCATGCAACTCATCGAACGTACATTTGCAAGTTGTAGTGACGAATAGCAGTTGCTGCACTTAGCCTCCGACCTCTACCTCACGAAGTTTGAGTCATTTGCTCGAAAGAGTCGGGAATATGTTGCAAGTAAGTATCATGCTAGTTGAGTGGTGTGGCATCAACAGAGTCTTTGGAAAATTACTTACACAAGAGTTTTATCCTTGAATCTTCTTGCCGTTGAGACGCTGTTGTCGTCCGGCAATAACTGAAACGAACGAAAATCGGTATCATTAAGATGGCGCGCAGGCATCTACCATTTTGAGAACGTTGCCAAGCCTTCGGATACTCGCCCCGCAGCAGGCAGAAGCTCGCTCTGTCCGTCAGTGGTGTCTCTTCCAACCTCAGTTAGGGCCAGGCACGATGTCGCTCGATAACAAGTCTGGGCCGCTCGCGGAAAATGTAGTCGAAGGACAAGACGACGTGCTACTGGACGAAGAGAACAGAAAGGCTGCAGAAGGCCACGTCGTGCGCAAGCTCGACATAAGACTGATGCCCACCGTCGTCGTCATCTATTTAATGAACTTTATTGACGTAAGCTGATCCATCAGCAAGCCTCCTTGGTGACATTTTTCAAAGATTGACGTTTCTCGACCGCTAGCGTGTTGCCATCACAGCTGCTAGACTTCAGGGTTTAGAGGAAGACCTTGGCCTGACTGGTAATCCAATGTCTTTCCAAGCATGAGTCTGGCCTGACTCCGGTACAGACGTGGAATATGCAACTGTCCTCGCCATTTTATATGTGTCTTACGCCCCCGCTCAAATCCCCTCCAACATGGTACGCCCCAATAATACCCCGTAGTGTCCTCGTGCTCAAAGTCGAACTAGATCGTGGGTTATGTATCTAGGTTTGTAAATAATATCGGGCATCGCGTGTGCTGGTGACACCCATTCCATATCAAGACCGTCTTTCTACATTGCAGCGTGTGTCGTAGCCTGGGGTTTGACAAGCGCACTCACCGGAGTGGGTAGCCTCTTTCCTGATACTGTGATCTATCACTCAGATTCCTTTGCAGATCACAAAAGACTTCGCTGGAGTTATGGCATGTCGTGTGTTCGTGGGGATTCCTGAAGTATGAACCTTTTTTGAGGAAATGAGTGTCATCATTTGGCAGAAATCATTTATTATAGGCGGCATTCTACCCAGGATCGATGTATCTGTTGTCGAGATGGTACACCAGGAAGGTAAGCCCACTTCCACCAATCGCTCTTCTCTCCTTCCGTGACGTACTCGCCTTTAAGGAACTCTCACTGCGCGCGGCCATTTTATATACTGGCATATTGATAGCTAATGCATTCGGCAGCGTACGTCCGATTTCGCTGTTAGATTTCCCAAATGATACCTGTCATCAGTTCATAGCAGCTGGAATTTTGCCGAACATGCAAGGAAAACTCGGGATCGCTGCGTGGAGATGGTAAGTAGCTAGACTTCCACTATATCGTGGCTCATCTATTGACCGTCAAGGTTGTTTTTTATCGAGGTACTCGTTGATTCTCTGCGAATTTTGTGGGGCAACGCTGATGGGTCGTTTGCGTTCATATATAGGGTGCCATTACGATATTCATCGGACTTCTTGCCATGTATGTCCTTCGTCAGACCCTCCGAACTTCATCGTCCCTCTCATGGCAATCGTAGGTGGCTTCTCCCGGATCTCGTGAGTGTCGCAAAACCCAACGAGCATCTACATATCAATTTCTTCTTGTTACCAGCCCCACAATACGCGATGGATGTCTCCTGCTGAGCGTCGCTTGGTACAGGTGAGAATGGCAGAAGATGTAGGGGAGGCTGATCAAGATTCTTCAGAGGCGACGTGCGTATCCGATTCTAAAGTTGATGTCCTCTTTACCCATCACTTGATCTCTTTTTGTACATATGTGATGATTGACTCCTTACAACAGAATTTTCGATGGCTTCAAGCTTGCCATCCGCGATGTCAAGGTTTGGATTTTCGTGCTCATCAGCTGTTGTCAAAGCGTCGGAACTAGTTTTAGCAGCTTCTTCCCCACGTGAGTCTTCGACGGGTGCCGTGTAAGGTTATGATGCTCACCAAATTGGCTCTCTAGCCTGACTAAAACTCTCGGTTACAACACGACTGATACCCTCTTGATGGCTGCGTGAGTACGATGATCTTCATTTTTCCTCTCTCCTCAACGATCGTGCGCGGTACAGACCTCCGTGGATATTCGCCTTCATATGTTGTATAATCAATGCATGGCATTGCGGCAAGTATATTGGAGGCACATGCGACATCTACTAATCGAGAGGCGCATAGATCGAACCGGAGAACGTTACTTCCACATGGTTGGCCCGTGGTGGGTCGCCATCATCGGGTACATTATTGCTCTGTCGACCATGTCGATCAGTGCAAGATACGTTTCCCTTTTCCTCATGGCCTGCAGTATCTGCGGTACGTATGATATGTAGCATGAACCCGTCGAGGTCTTGCAATGTGTCAATTAGGCTCTGCGCTCGTCTTGAATTGGGTATCGAATGTGATCCCACGTCCACCTGCGAAGAGGTCTGTGGCGATGGGTATGGTCAATGGTTTGGGATGTCTCGGCGTCGTGTGGGTTTCTTATTCCATGTCGCAGAGGATGGTGTCAGTAAAATATGCTGACCAGATTTCCTCAGGGCGGGTTCATACATATGGAAAGTCAAGTGGGGTCCAGAATACCATCAGTCCATGGCCATCGCACTCTGCGCTTTTGTGCTCGCAAGCTTCCTGGGTTTCGGTAAGCCGAGCCGTCTCCTGGTTTCTCCGTTTCCGTCGAACGCATGCTTACCGTATGCCCAGTCATGCGACAGATGCTCATACACGAAAACAAGATGATGGAACTAGAAGGACAGGAACTCACGGAGAATCAGCGGGAGCGAATTGAAAAAGCAGCATGGTTGGAAGGCATCTCATTCGAAGAAGCTGTCCGCCGTCGCAGGGGATTCCGCTATCTCTATTAGGGGGATGGTGGGTGCCAACGGTGGCCAACAGTGGAAACACTGAGGCGAGCGGGCACAAAAGAACTGGACCGAGCTCTGTAGGCGACTACGACGTACGGGTACAAGATCAACTGTTGTATCTCTATGAGGAGCGGCGGTGATATACTATCGTGCACGTGACCAGTGTGTCAACAGGCTTACAGAAAGTTCTTTTGCGGAAACGAGGAAGGAAGATCATGTGTACAATACTAATGGATGCGATGTAGTCTCAACACCTTCCATTCCGGTGTGCTCTTACGAGCCTCGGAATATTATGATCACCAAAACGTCTGTCCTGGGCATAGCCCTACGCTTTCTAAAATAGAACGTTTCAAGACTAGATCATGGTGACAGAGCTGGGTCTTAACTACGGCGTTTTTCAAGGTCCTTGCACTGTTTTAGTAAGATTTTCAAATTCATGATCAGAAGGTCGTTCTGATCTGGGACAGAAGTCCTTTTTGAGAGCCACTAATATGATCCGATGGTTAGGCTCACTCGGATGCTGAGTAGTGTCCCTGTTACCAGCGCATACTCACATACACTCCATGCCGTGAAATTTTACTGGTACACCCACTGTTCTGTGAAAAACAAAGAGTTGTAGCCTTTGACCCTCAACCATCGGAGCGCGTAAACAGCGCTAAGGCCAAGTCGATTGATACTCAGTTTTACTCCCCGACCACACTTAGGACATCATGGGACCATGCATGGGCGACTATATCACGATTTTATTGCAAAAAAAGGCACGAGACTCTGCCATATTCGCGAATTGAAGCTGTGGACTTTCTGCGGGCTAGTAGCGGGGCCTGCCTACCATCGGTTGTTCAAAACGTTCAACGTTGTACCACCAGCTTTCAGTGGCACCAAAGGGAAGCCTGAGAGAATGGCATTCGCAGAAAGTGGTCGCGGCACGGGAACCAGGTGTGTTTGTCCTACTGAAAGACGCGAACGGGAAGGTGCCGAGTTGCGCGCTCGCGTACTGAGGCTAAGCTCGGTCTCAATAGCATCATGCAGGGGCTAGTATGATTGTGAGAATAGCTTCAGCGCGATCGATATGTCCAAGGATAAAGAAGTGGGCTTTCGGTGGGCTATATCCCCCACCATTACCTCTCCGAACGCCAGGTTTCACAATGTCTCGTGGGGAGAAGGAAACCGAGACAATCACGGAAAATGTGTTTGCGGGAAACGGAGAACCCGACGACTTTTTCTTCCTGAAAGAAGAAAACAGAGTGGCGGCAGAGCGCCGTGTCGTGCACAAGCTCGACATAAGGCTGATGCCCACTGTCGCCCTGATCTATTTTATGAACAACATCGACGTAAGTTGGTCCGCTGTCACGGCTTGTGATCGCGTTGACCGGCTGGTTCTTCTTTGGGCATCTGAGATTCAGCGCTTAGCTGTCGCTGCAGCTAGACTGAAGGGTTTACAGGCGGATCTTGGTCTGAACGGTAAATTCGGTTTTCCACCTCGCACAAGGTCACACTTGACACTGATTGAGACGTTGAATATGAGACCGTCATTGCCGTTTTATATGCATCTTACTGCCCGGCGCAGATCCCCTCGAACATGGTATGTATGTCTCGAATCATCCGTCGTACGCTCATGCCTGATTGTGAGTTAGATCCTGGGCTATATATCAAGGTTTGCCCCTGATGCATTATGTCGGTCGTCGCAAGAATTAATCGTGCCCGTATCGTGCAAAGACCGTCAATCTACATCGGAGCGTGCGTCGTAGCCTGGGGTCTTACGAGCGCACTTAGTGGAGTTAGTCGCATCCTTGTGATAAGGTTCATCAATCCCACCCGTTTGCAGATCACAACAAATTTTGCTGGAATCGTTGCTTGTCGTCTATTCATCGGGCTGCCTGAAGTACGAATGATTTTCAAGTAAAACCTCCGGTCACCAATTGACACACTTCTCCGTGTGTAGGCAGCGTTCTATCCGGGATCAATATACTTGTTATCGAGGTGGTATACCAAAAAAGTGAGCCCACACCCTAGCTCTGTCTCTTGCCTTCAAGTTTACTTCTCTTATGTACCTATGTTCATAGGAGCTCGCACTACGCGCAGCTATTTTATACGTTGGCCTATTAATATCCAATGCATTCGGCAGTGTGAGCCCGATTCCTATGCAGGGGGTTAGCCAAATCATACCTGTTATCAGTTGATGGCAGCTGGAATCCTCGCGAACATGGAAGGAAAACTTGGCATTGTTGCATGGAGATGGTAAGCAACTGGACCCCTCCCCTTACATATGCCCTAGCTTATCCTTATCCTTGGATCTGCAAGGTTATTTTACATTGAGGTGCTTCTGGCCCCCTGATATTTCTTTTTTGCACCACTAATGAGGAGTGTCGCATTCACATAGGGCGCCATTACGATGTTAATCGGATTTCTAGCTATGTACGTGCTTCAAATTTTGACGCAGAGAACATCTTTCGTAAATGTAATCACATCCTTAACCCAGGTGGCTTCTCCCAGATTTAGTGAGTATCGAAAACCGCAAATCGTATCCATTTATTAACGGATTCCATCCCATCCACAGCCACACAACACACGATGGATGTCCCCTGCTGAACGCCGTTTAGTCCAGGTTAGATTGGCAGAAGATGTTGGGGAAGCTGATCAAAACTCTTCCGAGGCAACGTGCGTATCCAATCCTAGAAGCTTTATTCACGACTGATATCTTTTGCGTTGCGAAAATCTACGACCATCGATACTTACCAACAGAATTTTCGATGGCTTCAAGCTCGCTATCCGCGACGTCAAGATCTGGATCTTCATGCTCATGCAATGTAGCCAACTTCTTGGGATGAGCTTCCTCAATTTCTTCCCTACGTGGGCTTCCAGCGATCGAAATATTCTTGTAGCCTCATGAAGTTCACTTCATAGCTTGACTGCAACTCTCGGCTACAACACAACCGATACCCTCCTTTTAGCTGCGTGAGTACGACAATGTCCGTTTGGCCTCTCCTCATTCATCCTGGTATAGACCTCCGTGGATATTCACTTCGATATGCTGCACGATCAATGCGTGGAATTCCGGCGAGTAACACCCGTTACCAAATATAAGACGACTACTCACTTCAACGCGTACAGATCGCACGGGAGAGCGGTATTTCCATCTGGTGATTTGGTGGTGGGTCGCCATCATCGGGTACACCATCTCGTTATCGACCTTGTCGATCGGCGGAAGATACTTCTCACTTTTCCTCATGACCTCCGGTTTCTGTGGTACGTATGATATGCAGTGTGTACTTTTCGAGGTCCTGAATCATAAATAGGCAGTGGACTTGTCCTAAATTGGGTCTCTAATTCGATTCCACGTCCACCCGCGAAGAGATCAGCGGCGATCGGTCTGATCAATGGTGTAGGAAATCTCGGAAACTTGTGCGTCCATCATCCATCCCTTGCCTTGGAGGGCGAAGATTTTAATTGGCTTCCCCCAGGATGGGATCATACATATGGAAAGCCAGTTGGGGTCCAAAATACCATCAATCGATGATCATCTCGCTCTGCAGTCTCGTGCTCTCGAGCGCTGTGGGTTTCTGTAAGTTGAGAGTTCTCCACCCATTCTCTGTCAAGCTCACACGCATACCTAGTCATGCGACAAATGTTGATACGTGAGAACAAACGCTTGGAACAGGAAGAGCAAGAGTTGACGGAAAGTCAGCGGGAACGGGTCGAGGAAGCGGCAAAGTTGGAAGGTATCTCGTTTGAAGAGGCTGTCCGCCGTCGAAGGGGATTTCGTTACCTTTATTAACTTCTTTAGGGTGCTTGGGCGCGCGTACGGTATTCTCGCGGTTTGTTTTTGCAGGAACGAGCAAGGTCATGTACTAGTATGAATGTTTTGCGACAAATGAGCCGAACAAGCTCCAATCGAGTGGAATTCATTATATAGGTTTACTTCTAGTTGTGAGACGAAAGACGCAGAAATGAGGTGAAGCACGGCGTAGCTTCCATTTTGCTGGACTCCAAGCTTGGTGGTCTGCGCACAGTAATCAAACCAACTCGCCTCCAATGGAGTGCTTGTTACGTAATGCGGGTAGTGACGTCACTTGAGATGGAATAGGGGGAGACACTGCTGCAAGAACCACTTCCACGACAGCTTGAAAAACAGTCTTGATCATCACCATCCTACATACACGGTATCATGAGCAACCAGACACTCCCTCCGGTACCGAAAGGACGCGTAGCAGTAAGTATGCACGAGATGCTGCTTGATCTTTAGTGGAACTTACACTCGAGTTTGCGTTCCCGTCCGATGTCGAAAGACGCTCTTTGGTGGCATGGGTCTCGTAGCTGGAGGATTCGCCGCAGTCTGGTACGCATTACTGCGCCGACAAGCCCGTAGAGACCGACTTGGGATCTACCCTCCTTGTTCGTATCTTTTATTCTTCCCCCGAGAGGCTCATACTGACCTCGACGCTTTGCAATCGTGTTTTTTTAGGGGAATGGCGTATCCTGGAAGCCCAGGCAGTCGCAGGAAACCCTTCCAGACCGAGGACGTTGCCTCAGAGTCGCGACAGGACTGCTGCTGCTCACCCCAATCGACCGGCGTCGAGCACGTCCCCGACGCATCCTCCGACCAACGCCAGCGTGGGTGACGAACCATCGCAAGCTCGCGCAGTCGGAGCAGCAGCAGATTAAAGTGTAGGTCCCGGTCCCGGCCCCGAGCCAATACCACAGCGTACGCGGGACAATAGTCGGTGCACCAAAGGACGATATGTAGATGATTATGGCACAGGACGCGCGTTGAATTGTGTGCATCGTTTTCTCCGAATTTCTCGTGTAGTGTATGGTAGCCAGTGACGTCATGCCGAAGACCTAGCCCCCTATAAAAGCTGGACGTCGGCCCTCAACAATCCTCAAAAGAAACAAAACGCACACCGCAGCACCCAGCGTTACAACGATGCATCCATCTCATATCTTCCGTCAGTCTTCCTCCGGCAATTCGTTCTCCTCTCGATACTGGCACAATCAACCAGGGAGGAATAAAGTCGTAAGCCTGTCTGAACGTTCGATTGGCGTGTATGATGGTTTCTTGGAACAGATCATAGCGACCACAGCGCTCGTCGCTGCGACGACACTCGCTTATTATTGGGGATATCAGGATGTGGATAAGAGACAGATGGAACGTGAACGTGAGTCCCAATCTCTCTGTCCTACCGCAGCTCACATCCGTCTTGTGGAAATCGTACTGGATTTGACGATCCTCAGGAGTAGCTGTCAGCGCAAACACGGCAGAGAAACGGCGTTGAGGCGAAAGAGTGGGAGATCCTTTGGATTCGAGGAGAAGTTCGCTGTTGTCTTTCAAGACATTGGGAATATGACAGTAAAAACGGACGTTGAGAACGACGAAAAATTATGCCGATGTATCCAGTACTTTTTTGTTCTTCCAATCTGTACAACATTGATTCAATTTTGGAGAGACACGTAGCTCTATCACGCTGCACTCAAGAAACCTACTCGTCTCGCATCTCATGCATTCGTCGCTTCCTGCTTTGCTCTGGATTGATCAATCATATACTTGAGCGTCGACGTATTCTCGTCGCACCTGTTTGTCGATTCATGAGTCAAGTCAAAACCGCACACCGATTAAGTAACAACTCACAAGTTGGATATCATCTCCTGCACGCCCCCCAACGCCTTCTGCGCTGCCCTCAACACCGGCGCCATCTCCACGTTCCTATCACGCAGATACCGTCCATGCGCCATCAACACCGCCTGGATCCACACCAAATCAAACTCGACGTGCGGCCCTCGCTCGAGATGCTCCGCAATGAACTGCAACAGCGCTGGAACGTATACCACCGGCACCTGCCGTGCCACCAGTCGCACGTCGCTCCGCGGCACGCTCTCGTACACGCGTTGCAGGATCGGCTTCTCGTTCAACCGAAACGCGAGCACGAGTGCTTTGAGGTACGTGCCTTCCGCGAGCACTTCGAGCACGCACTGCGGAGTAAGATCGATCGTGAGATCGAATGGATCAAACGTGAGGCTTTCGTCCAGTGCGTAGATGAGCAACCCCTCGGTGCTGGCTGCCGCCCACGCCCTTCCCGTCGGCGAGAACCGAACGCACTTGGTCCGCGCTTCCTGTCGATACTTGCGAACCGACATGTCCTTCGCCCCACGCGAAGCCCCGGGCAACGTCGTATCCATCCGATCCTCCAAATCGCTCGCCTCCCCGTGATCATCGATCAAATCCGTATTGATGCCCGAGCTGTTCACCTTACGGCTGTCCAGAAACTCTTGCGTGCCGTCCAACGATAGGTTCTCCGAGATTTGATATTTTTTCACGAGGACGGCTTCGCGGACGTCATAGAGGACAACGTACTTGCTGTTTCCGCCCGCGAGAATGCACGTGCCGTCGGCGGTGTACGCCATACTCGTGAAGGCCTTCGTGGAGGCGCTATTTGCGGCGGAGACCCTGTCGTCGGCTCTACGCCCACCCGAAATGTCCTTGCGTCCGTCGATGAAATTGGTTTGTTTGCTCGCACGCACGTCAAAGAACGTGATCTGTCCATCGAGCGTCGATGCAGCGATCTCGGTACCGTCGGGGCGGAATGCCACGGACAGGACGTCCGAGGACAGCGCAAAGCTCTCCACTGCCCGAGACCGACCAAACACGCTCCATATCCGCACAGTTTTATCCCAAGAACCGCTCGCAAGTTGATTGGCTCCCGATGGACAGAAAGCGAGTGACGATATGGGTGCTTCGTGGCCCGAGAGCACGTCCAAAAGTTTTCCCGTCTGCACAGACCACATGAAGATCTCGAACGAATCCGTCGAACCCGCCGCAACGACTTCCCCAGAAGGGTCAACCGCGAGCGCCGAGAACTGAACGGGCGAGGGCGACGTAAAAGTGCGAAAGTTGCGATATCGAACGAGGTCATAGGCTCGTACTGTACCATCCAGCGAAGCCGAAAAGAGCACCGATCCTTGCTTGGCAAACGCGACGTCCATTACAGAGGCCGTATGTTCTGAAAAGGTCACGAAGCAGAACCCGGAATGAACCGACCACACTTTGAGTTTGCCGTCATCTCCTCCAGTAGCGATTGTCTGCCCGTCGGGTGCATACGCCAGCGTGTTCATGTCGAAATAATGCCCTTGTTGCTTGAGAACGTACGACTCCGATTGCCATTCCCAGACGAGGAGTTGACCGAGCTTGCGTGCCCCGAACGCGAGCCACTCGCCCGACGATGAGATATCCACCGAGGAGATCTTTTCCTGTGAAATGCTGAGCGTGTGTATGTTCGTAAATTGGGGCATCTCCCAGACTCCAAAGACACCGGTGGAGAAGCCAACGATGAGGAGGTTAGATGGGGGGTGGAATGTCGTGCAGACGACCTTGGTATTTGGGAGGTTGAAGTAGTGCCGTTCGTGGACACCCCAACGTGTCATGGGAATGGAATCCGATGTATCGGATGGTGTCGGTGCCGCTGGTACGGGACCATCCTCGTCGTCCGTCTCCATCTCTTGATCTACCTTGGCTCTCCAAGTGAATACAGCACCGTCACGGCTCACAGTGTATATCTTCAAAGACATGAAACTCGAACTAGGCAGAACAATGAATCACTTACGGCGTTTGATTTGCAAGAAAAATAGGCCCCAACAACCGCGTCGCGGTGACCTGCAAACGTTTTCGGTCGGAAACCCTCCATCGGGTTCAGAGTAAACAGCCTCGCAGTCATATCCCGGGACGTCGTGATAAAACACCTATGTAGCGCACGCTGAGTCGACCAGCACGAAACGACGACGACGAATAAAAAACGTCACATACGTCGAATCTGGGGCCCATCGAATGCTCAAAACCTCATCCTGATGCCCTGTGTATGTCCGATGCAACACAAACGGTGCAAACTCGCGCACGAGATGATTTGGCGTACGCCACACCTGCATGTGCGCATCATGCGTGACGGCGATGTATCTGTCGAAACGTCATGAGCAGAGGACTTTAGCCAACGAGGCACGCAGACGTACTTGCCATCTGGCGAGAACTGTACGTCTTGCACCGGTTTTTTGAAATGGATGTGGTGAAGTACGACTCCGCGGCGAAAGTGGACGAGCACGGCTCGCCCATCGTCGTCGACTGAGAGCAACAAACGCGCATCCGGCGAGAGCGCAATGGCAGCGATGTTCTTCCTGTTCTCAAACGGCAGCGTCCTGGACTTGTTACTGCAAACGACCCAAGTTAAAAAAACGTCACAAAAACGAAGAGGGCAAGCGAACTTGACGAGATCAAAGACGGCCACGCGGTTCCCGACGGGACTCAGCAAGCTATTTCCATCTGGAGTGAAGAGCACGTTCCCCTGTCTGTAGACAGTGCCACATATGTTTGAAAACTGGTGGAATTAGGTTTGAAAGAGACCGTTGTTCGCTGATACTTTACCTGATAGTTGGCCTTCATAAGATATGCACAGCCATTATGATGTTTTCTCCCCATCTTATGTCAGCTTGCCATAGTGATGTGATTACAGTAAATTACAACAATAACAGCAGTAATATAGCGCGACCAGAAACACCCAAGGCTACAAAATGCAAGTGTGAACATACACGCACTCAAAGTCCCCGCAAGTCCTAGTTCTGTCCCCGTGACACTCATGTCCCTCTTGAACGTCAAGGCAATCTCAGTAATGCCTTCAACTTGCCCGTGAGCTCGTCCTCGACCCACGGTTCGTCCTTGAATGGGTCGAAATACTATCACAAAGCAAAGTAGAATGAGTCAAAGATGATCACGACACCAAAACAGAAAGGCTCACCCAGTCGTCATCATGATGATCAGCCTCTGCGAGTTCCATGGGCGGCCCAAAGCGCGCCCAGCGACTCTCGCTCTCACCCTCTTCCAACCCCGCAAGCACGGGAACCGCCTTTCTCCCAAACCCAACGCACTTCTCCTGCGGGACAACCTTCTCACATCCCACCGCACCCCTCCTCAACATCTCGGACTCGGACTCAGACTCGCCAGAGGAGGAACTCCCATGGGACAACACAGGCACCCCGCTCTCTGGCGTACTCCCCCTGGTACCAGGGCCTGCCCGACGGAGGGTGACGCCAGCGTCCCTCCCTATCCACGGGATCGTCCCATTCCGCACTGCTTTCCTCCGTGGAGGACCTACTAGCACATCGCACTCCGCACATGGCGCAGGCAGGGGCTTGGGCGGCCACGAATACACGAGGCCCACTAGTTTGCTCTTGGCTTCTACCTCCTTCCTCACTGCCACCTCCGCCTCCATCGCCGCAAACTCGGCGTCGTCTTGTTCAGTGATGGCGACGTTCTTCCATGGCTTGGCTTCCCTCGACGAGGGTTTGGAGATGTTGGTGCGTGGGCATAACGACAAGGTCGGAGTAGAGGAGAGGCGGGGAGGATCGGTCAAAGGGGAAATGGCAGTGACACTGGGTCCAGAAGACGACAATCCAACTGCCCCATGCCCAGGGCGCGGCTCCGCGCGGTTCGTCGCCGAAACCACGATCGTCCCATCCTTGGCAAACGAAAACACGTTCGGACCAGACATCCACACGGGGTTGAACATCGTGTCGAGATAGAAGTCCGTGTTCCGTGGAGGCTAACGAGAAACACACAGAGAAGTACCGTCAACGGGGGACGAGATGGGATCGGAAGCGCATTCATACCTGACTGGGTTTGGTGACGAGTTGGGACACGTTGGAACGTACGTTGACCTGCGTGGACGCAGGTGAATAGTTTCGGTTACGATTGTGGCCAAGCGCATCGGCGCGTCGGCGGTAAGTAGAAAAGGTAGTGGTCTGCATGGCGGTTTAGTTCGTGAAGTGTCGTTGAAGAACGGGATGGATTCGTGTAACGCGTTGAAGAATAGTGCTCGATCGCGAATGGTCGCGTCCAACAAGACTGCCCGACTTTATACCATCTGATCCTCGAGTGTGTAACGGTGATCGCGCGACGCGACCTTTGTCTTTGTGGACGTATCGTGTTCCACCCGCCTTTGTGCGCTCCCGAATCGGGACGCGAAATTGACACTAACTTGAACACCCTTTCAATGTCGCGTGGCCATAATGACTGTCGGGTGTTCGCCGGTCGATTATCCCTTCCTCGATCGTGAGTGGATGATGGGCATTAATCTCCACATTCACATCCAGGTGGGGCGTGAAAGGATCATGTCATTGTGGAAAACGTACCACCCGAAGCCCCATCAAAGCACCTTATGGTGGCACCTTGCACCGCGATGCGCGTTACTCCCAGAATCAGGTTGGCTTTCCAACACCTTGTGGGGTGTGCATCAATACCGAGCGGCCACGTTGTATGTGTATCAGGGAATGACAACCAAGGTCTCAGTCATACATGGATCACATGGCATCCCGAGCAGAGACATCGGCGCTCTTTCATTGACGACGACACAAAGGCAATAACCTCGTCCATCGCCATCGCAATCAGGCACGCCGCCTCTGAGCGTCTGGCACACGGATAAAACACGGGCCTCGTGCCTTTCATCTTTCATATCCGTGTCAACCTGTGCGAAACGCGACGGTTGATCGCGATGGTGGGGAACGAAAGCGCCGCGGGCTTGGAAGTCGATGTATGGGATGTGACTGGACAACCCTTGGTGTCTCAGGATGAACGACCAACGGCCATCATGCTTTGGGATTCGGATGGCGATAAGGCGACGCGTCGTCTGATCAGACGCAGCGATCATGGGCGAGGGATATATACATGTGATAACGCGCGGATGGGATGTAATATATGGATCGCTCATATCAGGGACCCCCAGCGAGGAATGAACCCTCCTTGCAGGTAATCGCTATCGCCACAAGTCAAAATGCGCATCCTTGTGCCGCAAGCGAGGCGAGGCGATGTGAAGCTGGCTACTGATGTCTGACTTGAACAAAAGAGGGACGCAAACGCGCTGATGATCGGGGTGAATGAGGGGAAGACGCAGCTGGGGTGTGAGAGGAACCGATCCCACATGGCATGGTAACCCCCGCCCATGTCGGAATGCATTGGATAGTATCCGATACATGGACGGTCCCGAACATGATTGAATGTCTGAGTGCGATGGAATGGATTGCAGACAAGCCCGTCATGAGCGGGGTCGATCCGTCTGTGGGGTGGATGCTGGACCAGTCAAATGCCCCAGAGTCGGACACGTGAAAGCGGGAGAATGGAGCGGGGCAAAGGCCAAGTCAGAAACAGAGTCCCGGACAAGACACCTCAGTACGAACCCTGTTGACCACGTTTAGGCTCTTCCCGTGGCATGAACCGGTCCTCTTCGTCGTGGCGCTGCCTTCGTCGATCGGTCAACACCTTCTTGACATACAGAAAACCAGTTCCACCAGCAAGGACTAAACCACCTAACCGCACAAGCTGTCGAAACATGTCATCGGCCGTTTCCGACAGTCTGAAGGAAACTGGACACGAACCACTTGCTGATGCATCCCCCTCGGCTTGTCCCGTCACTGCCTTGGGTTTGGTGGATGTCTCCGATAAGCGCGTAACTTTGGACGCGTGGCGACTTCCTGGTCGAAATTCGAAATGATGGACGACGCACCCTAAAAAAATTTCAACGAACTGAAGCTGGGAACTTGAACTTGAGCGAGTGCGGTGCACACGCTGAAGAATGAAACCTGTACGGCAAGGTAGCGAATACCAACTACTTGAGGGTTCTTCTCACGGCAATAGCCTTCGAACAAGTTGGCCGTGTGCGATGGCCGTGTGTACGTCGCCAACCTGCAGGTAACGACCTGTCGTTTCTCATCCTCTCGTCCGTAATGAGCGTCGTTTCCCTCAGGTGCAGATCTCAATCAGTGAGGTGACCTTGACTATATCTGATCATCCTCAGGCTACGGGTCTACGTGACGTGGGCACGCTGGGCTCTGGCTTGCTCCGCCATAAAATGCTGAAGCGCCGATGATATTACTCTTGATGGGTGTGTATGGCACACTCGTCAACCTAATACAGAGTTCTATGATGCGCGCATGTAGCCGAATACCGGCCGAAGTAACAAAAAGTTAAGTTTGTTATCTGAATATGTGTCTGCGAATGAGGTCCTCACCCTCTGGCGAGAGACCCTGCGATGCGATATCGTGTCGCGTGTCGAGTGGTCAGAGCAAGTCGAGTTATCTGCGCAAAGTTCCTGGGCCATAGGTAAACCCGAAAAAGAGCCGCTGGTTCCGTCCATTGATCGCTCCTCGCTCCAATATCCAATTCACTATCTCAACCTCGTTTCCGGTTGTTCCCCGTGCCCATGAAACCGACATGAGCAAAAAGGCAACATTTGTTCACCATCGCGTTGACAATCATACCAAACACATTGCTCGGTCCCCCAGACCAGGGTGCTGCCGTGCCAAGAATACAAAATGACTGATTCCATCACACACTCTCCCGTACTTCTAACTAGGCACGTTACCCACGATATGAAATGCTTCCTGGAACGCGTTCCCTCCGGTGACCGAGCTTTACATCTAGGGTAAAAAGAGGGCTGCGATAGATCTCTAGATGTGTGCGTATCTTGACCCTCTTACTCGTGGGTTCTGATTGATGGCCACAAGAGTCTGACCCGAGGACGCAGGAACTTTAGAAAGCTCACACTCCAACTGCTCCTTGTTTGTTGATGCTATTCAGGAACTGGGGTGCATTCTTTGGCGTCCGTCACGGTGCGCTTTCAAGAGAACCCGGTGGCTTCGCCGGTTTGGTTGATGAGTCATCTGGCAAGTCAACATACGACCGATCACAAATATTGCTCATGGCAGAAGCTATGGCGTTCTCACTGAGACAAGAATCGCGCCGGCTAGTTTCCATGACGGCATTACATACAAGCCAACCAGCTCGTATGTCCGCTGGAACAACCTTTTGCGCTGGCGATCCCTTGACGCTTAACTTGTTCGCGAAGGATAGTTACCCTGGTGTCTTTTTGTTTTCCCGGTGATGCATGGTTTGTTTGCAAGGAACGACGCCGGATTGCAGGGTTCTTTGCCTAGCCGGGGTGTAGGGACCTACTATACTCGGCAACTGACGGCATTCCATCGGACTCTGGCCACATCATCCAAGGTTTAGGTCACAAGTTGCTCTCTGCATGGCAGAAACGGACCGACGTTTTGGATGTAGATTGCGCTACCCGGTCGAATGCTGCCAATGCGCTGACTGAGCTTCTTCTTCGCAGAGAGCGTTGGCCGAGGGAACCCTGTATCTTGTAATGTGACTGGTCGGTTGGTTCACGTCTATTTGATCCGGGGACACCTCCCTTGGGTGTGGCATGCAAAGTTGATGTGCTCTCATTGGCAGGTAAATCCGGTGACGCCGCATATGATGGGCACACGAGTGTACACAGCATGGCATGAGGAGGGTTCCGTTTCATATGCCTATTTATTTCCGCAGACGAACCTACGTGGCCCGGGGGGGTGCTCGTTACGGTACGACCGAATGGGTCACTTGGAGGGTAGATGGGTCGAGGGAGGCGAATTAACGTTCTAGACCAAGATTTATTACATCAGCAACTTCAATGAGTGTATGTAGTCGTGTTGTGCTCTTAGACAAAGGATGAAATTAGATCAAGCACATGTTCTCATGGCAAAGGCGAGCTGGATGACGTTGTTTCTTTGGAAACGAGTCAGGCGAATCGGTTCGACATGCCGATGTTGTGCTCGGCCCAGGACATGTCAGACATGGTTTCAGGTGGTTTCCGCCCGCGATGGGGGGTCACCGCGGATGTACTGGCCTTCTTTCGTGCCGTTTTTTTTTGTCTTCTGTGGCGTGTGGAGAGTTCTGCAGGTGGATCGGATCGATGAGCATGTCGCTTCGATGTGTCCGGCGTTGATCAGTTTATGTGCAAATATGGATGGAACGGTTGACTTTTGTGACCAAATGAATATGTCAGGGGCTGTGTTGTCACGTAACGCGCGACTAACTGATGTCACTGCCATGGTTCCCTTTCTTCTCTCATTCGGCATCACTAGCCGCCATATACTATAAATTCGTCTTCCCTCATTTCCCCCTCCCTCATTTTGCATCCCCTCTTCTCTTCTCCCCATTCCGTTGCTTATTTCTATTACCCCTCATGAGCACGACGACAATGCCTGCCACTGTCATCAAAAACGCGACCAGAATATGGGAAGTCAACGTCCATTGGCCCCTTTATTCTCAGTGTGGCATTTGGAATGCCAAAGGCCCGGGCGTGGACGTCTGGGAATGCGTCCGAGACCGTACGCCCCTCTCCCTCGTCCTCCTATCACTTGCTCATATTTAGCAACAGATTGTTCAACGCTGTCCACCGCGGTACGCCTCTTGCCACCTCTCCGTCTCGGCGGCATCTCACTCTTCTCTTCCATCGCCAGCCGCCAAACTCCATGTACTGGCGGTACCTCGGACGCCGATAATCACACGCGCGTTACCCGGTCCGTGGTATGACCGATCCTAGCGCGCTTTGAGTGGCTCGTAGCCGTGTACCGCGCAGCATATCCATCACAACCGCGTTGATCGTCGACGCCCATCATGACTTTCCCTCATCACACGGTCCATCACCCGAGCTTCCCGTCACCTCGGATTCACGTTACAACCGTGCAGGCCCCGGGGTCTGTGTGGTGAGGTTACGTTTTCGATGCGTGTTGAATCACCATCCATCAATTTTTTCATGGCCGGTCCACGTTTCGTTTTGCTCCTTTACCCTCCATCCACATACCTTTTCACCCGCATCCACTTTGATACCTATCCCCTACCTCAGTCACAATCTCAGCATATCTAATAGAAACAGGCCTTTAATGTAACCTTTCAATATGTATTCCCTAGCTGCGGATCCAACAACATACAATACATTTATCAGGGTTATTTGCAATCACTGATCCAGAAGTGCCACTGATCGCTTTCGCAACTTGACTCGACTCTTATCTCATCTACTGGACCCGTTGACTTGGTATCTAGCGACAATCTGGGTAGTTGGTCGCAACCCATTTCCGTCCCTGTTTGGTCGCCCTCGCCTACCATCGAGGCAGTGTACCTTGCACCATGCTGATACGGTCGATAATCAACGTCTTGCAACGGGGCCGTGCACGCGGAGTTTGTATGCACACAACACGCGTCGGGGCAACTTGAACTCGATCATCGATAGTTTCGAAACATGTCGTTCCGAAAAGAGAGGGGAAATGTGATTTCAACGAAAAGTAAAAAGAAAAAAAGAAATCGTTATCTTCATTCGGCTGACGTGACGTCGGGATGGATGGATACCAGTCGTTGTGGTGGGTCATCGTCGTTCATCTCGTCCGGTTTTATTAAATAAGGCGTTTGCCATGCGGACGATATATGCCAGCACCCCCCACGTTCGTCCCCTCCATCACGAAATAAAAAGATACGAGCACAAGTCGCATTTGTTTGGCAACGCTGCCTCGGGGGTTGTTTGTCAAAAATGCCACATTATCGTACCGAGGCAGCGAGGCACCCGTCCAAGACATGGATTTTTTGGCTTTTTTTTTCAGTATTCGGACGAATATATAATTTTTAATTCCGATGGTTTATGTAAACAAGTGGACGGAAATGTTGGGCGTCGTGCTTGGGATGGCTCGTCGGCACGACAACTGGAAAACGAGCGGGATGACAAGAAGGCTTTCAATTTGCGCTGTATTACTTAATATTGGGCCGCCGCATGTGTTCCCCGTCACGTCACCACGCCGGAACACGATGATCACGGAACAAAACGAGACAAAAAGAATAGGAGAAAAAGGAAACGTAAAGGCCGCCGGCGGCACTTGGCTGAACGGGCGTTACGGATGAGTATCCAGCGCGGACGGAAGTGTGGATACGCCGTATGCAAGATCCGGTGCGTGAGACGCTTCATGAGGCTCCTCACAGTGCGCTCTGGCAGTGTCCATGTCATACCCTACCAACACCACGAGCTCTACTCGTCTACCAAGTCGAAGCAGGTTTTCGAAGCATGCGGGTACATGTGTACCTACCGACGACAACGCATGCATCGGGTCTTGTCGAACGTCAAAAGCAATTTCGTAATGCGTCAACGAGAGAGACGTTCAATAATGTTGCGTCGTCGGGTCACATTGCCGTGCAGGCGCACCGACTCGTCGGCGACGCAGACCGGCAATGAAGGAGGGAGTCTAGATACCGTCTCCGGCCTGAGTCCCTCGGAACGCTCGCGGATGACGGTGGCGTATGATCAAAATACATAATTCGATTCTCCCCACTGTTTCTTCCATTGGTCCAGATTTGAAAAAAAATGATGGCTCGGTCCCGCCGTCGTGAAGGTACGACATATTGCCGCGAGTGCCTTTCAAGACGTTTTACAGAAGGTAAACGTCAACTGCCTCCACCGAGGGTCGAGGCCGAGGTTCGAGTCCGGGCGTGTCGTGCACGACTTCCAAGCTTCGGGCTGGCCGGATCATGTGCAATCTCAACACGTATATGTTACGTACACGCGCATCGTCGCCGACCCACCCCGGACACAACGCATCTCCGACACGGCGTTCGAGCCGGGTTCCTGACTTCGAACCGAACGATTCGTCCTCAGGTCCTGGGCGAGACCACACTTGGCAGTCTGGGCCACGTCCCTGGCCCGACCGCGTTTCCATTTCCTGTTAGCGGCCGATGTTCGGGTCGGTCTCCGTTCATCTCGGCCCGCCCATGCGTTTGTGGCGGGAGATTATGGAACCCACTCTGGACCAGCGAAGACATGCATGAATATGTACGTATACTGCATCTGCATCAGGCACTATTCTCCATGCTGGCGTTTCGCATGGGTCATTGACTGTTGACACTCCTCACTTGATGGGGCTGGAAGGAAGAAGATTCAAATGGTCATCCCTCGCGTTCGAATCTTGGTCTTGGTGTGGCTGCCGTGATCCGATCATGGCTCTGAATCCGCTAAACGTTTACACCCCCGTTCGGAGTTTAGACTGTTAGGACACATTGTACGCATGCTGACGGATCCTTCGGGTGGCCCGCGTTGCAGTGAAAAAGCAAAGTAATGACATCTTGTCGTTGATGTGACTCGATGAAGGCCGGCATCGCTGCAGATTTGCAGCATTGTACTCAGAACCAATCCATGGCCGTGCTCTTCGTGAAGAAATCGGGGTTGGCTTGAGAATTGATCAAGCATATTGCTTCCTGAGTGCCTGCCACCTGGGACTTTCAAGCAAGGCTGCTGATTGGGCTGCATGCAAACAGAAACAGCATCGCCATGATGGTAATTGAGGCAGTGCTTTTACCCCGTAAATTAGACAAAATTTTATCTTGTTCGAAAATGCCAAAAATGTCGTGGGAAAGAACTTTTGGGGAGTTTTCCACCGTATTTCGAAGCCAATGGCAAGGTCGGTGGGGCCTAGAAAATTTATCTCACGCAAGTACATTTATGTTGTACCAAAATGTGTTGACTTTGCTTGTCCCCAAATGTAGGATTTTTCTCTTGCCTGTTGCCGTGCACTGGTTGTCGGTGCCGATAAAGCAGACTCTGGGTGAAACTACCGTAAAATTTGCACCCTCAGAGCACCTGACCATCAACAGTGGAAACAGGTCTACACGGGTTATACTGTTTCACACCCGGACTGGTTGCGGTGCTTGCAAGTAGGGTACCATGTGCAGTAGCTTTTGCCCTTGGATTAACACTGCGTACGTTACACTTATTTTTCTCTCACCCAGACTGCGTCTTGCATATAATTCGAGATCCAGAAGAGACCACAGGGTGGCTTTACCCTGGATTGTGTTACCGACCAATGCAACCGTGCGACATGTCATCTGCATGATCGCTCGGTGCGTTTGGCGTCGCCTTGACATGTTGCTCGTCCAGCTTCCCCGGTTGTGTTTGTGCACTGCGGGTTGTGTTTTCATATCCAACTTGGACAAAATCGTATCGCCGCTGAACCAAACTGCCGCATTGACAAGTTCAAATCCGCAAGGTTCACATGTTGTCACAGTCTTATAACATCTTGCTGACGCCCCGGCTCACCTAGGGCTACTACTGTGTCAGCGCATCGTGAACCCTCTATGGTCAAGCTTCGGAGCTATATCCCGCGACCCATACAAACCTGTAACATCGCAGGTGTTTCCTACGGTGTAAAGTTGTCCGTAATCCAATATAACACCATGTGTTGGCTTGCCATCGTTATTGCCCCACACCCACATACAATGAACGACTACTGGCTCCCTGACTCTTGGGTTTGTTGTGACTCTATATATCGTACGACAAGCCTTCAAGCGTCCCACTTCTTATCCTTCCCCCCGGACCTCGTGGTTTGCCATGGGTTGTGAACATTATCAGCGTTAACACTGGTGCCATATATCGAGTGGACTAGGATATGCGGTAGGTTACGAATGTTCTTCCACGTCATCGGGTCAAGCCGATATCTGTAAAGGCGACATCATTCATTCTTGACTGTTGAAAGAGATATAATGATGTGTCAGTTTCCGAGCGGGATTGCAATGTGAGTAATGGCAGACATGGTCCTTTTCTCGATCCTCAACATGGCACTGATTCTGTCGATGTTTCTTTATGCGGACATCCTCTTCCGTTCAAGTACAGGGTCGTGCCTAGGTTTCCGGGAATGGACACCGAGAAGCTGGAGCAGCTGATCCCCGCGACTCGGAGTCATGCTTGATGTCATTCGCTTTGGCTTGCGCCCGTGGTTTCTATCGAGTTCCAACTTGGAGATCTATGCCCTCTGTTCGATATGTATTGACTCGAGACGAAGTTGAAACTCGCGTGAAACACTATGTATATGCAGATCGATGAGTGCTCATTCGTGCATGTCCCAGTCTGTAGATCGCCGGTCCCGTCATCGGAACCGTTGCATATCATATGATGTCTTTGTTTCTCAAGGCACTGTCGTGGGGAATTTGAAAAACGAAAAACGAGAACTCACATCCGAGAATCAGCTCAGGCTGGCAATATTATTATGGTGGACCTATCTGCAATGGTCGTCACATAATTATGCGAGTCGGTGAGTCCAAGCACACCTCCAGTTTCGGGAAGGCCCCAGTATACATAAGTTCGGATGATAAGCAGCGCCTTCACCAAAGCTCACCGATCTTGCGCCGCCGCCTAGCAGTTTTGATTCCCGAACCTGCCAGTGTGTAACTGGTTACAGTATTGACAAATGCGGTCTGCGGTCGGCGCAGCAGTGGGGATACAGGCGTCTTCGAAGCGTGGGGGTAGTATATGGCTTCAGCACCCACTAAGCGTGCTCGCAAGCCTCAGAGTCCGAGGCATGTTGTCAGTTACCTTTTGTTCATCCCAAGCGAGGCAGGCACAAACAAGAGCTGTTCGCAAAGACATGCCAGGCGGGATGCGCCTAG
>JBBPOF010000408.1:0-25330 GCA_038091315.1 Porphyrellus cyaneotinctus | reverse complement strand
TGGCGGAAATGACTATTTATTCACCTAAGAGAAGGGCAGGAATTGCCCAGTGCTACAGTACATTAGCTAGGAATGAAAAACTAAGTAAAAAGTACTCACCTCAGCCGCTGCCTAAGATGGCGGAAATGACTGAGGTGCTTGTAAGCAGGGTGAAGATATATATACTATGGGGGGAGGTATACTCATATTATGTTACCTGCAATATTGTAGTAGTGAACCTGAAAGAACATTTTGACAATTTCCAATACTTCCAATGCTTCCAATGCTTCCAGAAAAGCAAGGGAATGTTCTGGAAGTGGTTCCGGTGGTTCCGGACCTTCCAGTGGTTCTGAGTCCGGAAGTGCACAGGAAAATTCTGGAAGTGGTTCCGGAATGGTGGTTCCGGATATTGGGATCCGGAAGCATCGGAACTAAGGTTGGATACTGTCAAATTGAGATAGCGGTAGTCCTGGCAGGGGTGGAGGGAGCTGTCCTTCTTTGGAACGAAGAAGAAGGGGCTTGCTTGCAGGGACTTGGAGGGGCAGATCTTTCCATCCTTGAGATGCTTGTCAATGAATGCCTTACATGCATTGATCTCCTTGGGATTGAGCGGATAGGCTTTGGCATGTTTCAGGATGAAGTCCTTGTCCAACTCGATCATGTAGTTGAAGGATCAAGAGGGGGGGGTTGTCTGTTGGGGGGTTTCTGGAAAACATCAGTGAATTCTGAGAATTGTGGAGGTAGTACCTCCTCTTTGGGTGTTACGATACAATATATGTGCGCCTCCGTTTTCCTTATATCTTCACGCTTCTCTACGTTCGCCCTCCCTGGAATGCTAATACCAGGTCGAGATGACTTCCTCCTTCTCTTTGGCCCAGACAACTTTAGCGTCATTGCATTACCTTGAATGCACTCCTCATGCTGTTCCTCCTTTTCTATTGCCGGTAGGGGATATGCACTTGCATCTGGTTTACTCATCAATGGACAGCCTTCTCCTCTAAGTAGTTCTCTCACACTGCTTACGTTTCCCCTAACAACCATCATGACTCATTCGTGACTAAGTCGTCTTATTGCTTCTACGATGTTCTATAGATTAGTCATCTGCAGTAACTCGCCAGTACTTATACCAGTCTGCCTGTACTTCTTCTCCCCATTCTTGATCTATGCAATACAACATTGTTGTACGTTCTCAAGTCTCCCTCGACCTCAGTCTCGATCGACTCGAGGAACCCTTGACCTTGACCCAGACCCATTGACTTGAGCTTTGTTGTAGCTTTGTTCTATCAAGGACACTGTGTCTCTTCGTGAGTACCTCCCTTGAGACAAACAGAGTACGCTCGACGTACAGCGTACGTTCCGCGTAACATTGGGTTGCTCCTTCTGAGCTAACTCAGTGGACAACGTAGTCTTCCGAAGCCATTTGGAAGAAGAATTCCATTCTAATCATTTCTGAAGAAGCATGGAGAGCTTCTCAGAGGAGTTGATGCCAAGATAGCGAATCAGATACCATTGTCTGAGTGCTTCGGGGTCATCATGTCGAAGGGTAGGGAGCTTGTCTGGGATCAAGACAGCTCTGGTAGCCCAGTTGATGACCGGGTTGACCTCCTGTAACCAAGGTAGGCCAAGGATGACGTTGTGTGAACCGCAGTTCAGCACCATGAATGCCCGGGTCATTTCAACTCCGGAGATTCGGATAGTGAGCTGGACCTCATGTCATATGAGTCCACTCATATTGGAAGTGCTGTCCACATTGCAAGCCTGGAGGGGGTGCAACATACATGTCTTTGGCCACTTCATGTGTTCGACGAGATCACGGTCAACGAAGCATCCGGTAGCACTGCTGTCAAGGAGAGCAGTGGTGTCGACGATTTGTCCTGTAGATCCAACAAATGCAGAAAGAGGGAGTTGAATTGATCTAGCATTTTTGTCAGATACTATTACAGGTGTGAGAGTATGGGAAGGTAGTGATGTCAAACCACTCCTTCCTTTCAAAAATCCGAATGAGATTCCTCAGTGAAGGGAATCTCATCCTCTTTCATGTTGTTGACATGTTCACCATGCTCATCAGTGTCCTTGTCAAAGCAAATCTTCAATGTTTTGAGAGCATGGGCGCCGTTGATATTCAGGGTACGGAGGTACTCCTGAATTGGATCCTCTTTGGCTGGAGGAGGAGGAGGAGGAGACTCGGAGGTCTCAGTGACACGAATGTTCTGTGGACAGGGTGGGGTCCTGGGAGGTTGGGAAGAGGTGTTTCCACAGATTCAGGGGTGGTTCCATGTACTACACCCAACCTTGTGACAGACGAAGCATTTGTTGCTTCGCATGTGTTTGACATGAGCAGCAGGAGTGAGGTAGACAGAGTCTACATCCATGGCCATGGGATTGCAAGAGCAAGGGGAGGAAGAGGAGGAAGAGGAGGGGATGTACAGCCCTCCCTTCCATAGGGATCGTAACCTATTAGCTGCATCGTAGAATTGACCAGCTTTGTCAAGCCAGGCAGAAACCATGGCAGGTTCATCTGGCAAGGCAGTCATGCTCTGTGCGAGCGACTCAGTCACTGTGCATTTGGCCAGGTCCTTCAGGATATCCTGGTCCAAGACACCTGATCTTCCGGACTCGAGCTCGAAGGCTGAGCAGAAGGCATGGAAGTCACCTGAAAAGGGCTTTCCCTCCATGCGAATATTGTGCAAGGCCATCTGGGCCCTTGCGGTGGTGTCCTTAGGGATGAAGATGTGCTTAAAGTCCTCCAGCAACTTTTCCAGCATCTTGTCCGACTTGTCGATGTTGTTATCGGCAAGCCTCATGAGCCATCCCTCAGAGAAAGCTACACCCCGCCCCTTGCTCATTTTGTTGAGGAAGGTTATGGCAGCGGCATCATTGGAGTAGTAGGCTGTATTCATAGTGAAGTACGCCTTCATAGCTAGGAGCCAGCAATTGGCATCCTCAGCTTTCCCAGAGAAGTCATCAGGTAGTCCAGCTTTTAGCTCAGACTGTTTGTCAGAAGTAGACATGATGGTGGGAGCGGATGGGTAGAGAGGAGGGTCTACTTGGATTAGTTCATTGAAGCAGAGGTAGTCATCGTTGTGGGGTGCCTGTGCAGAAGGTAGAGGGTGGTACTCACGAAGAGACACAGCAACCTCTCCTTGGAGGGTGTGAGAACATGGAGTGGCAGAGGAAGACATACTGGCAACAGCTAGAGATTCCAGGAAGGGTCCACTGGAATGTTGGGAGGGGCCTGGTAGAGCTGGGAGATGTTGTGAGTGGTCAGTTCCCAGTTCTTCTGTCGGATGAAATTCCTCATTCGAGGATGACAAAGAAGGAGATTGGCTACGATGTGTAGAGGTACTGGAAGGAGAGCTGGAAGCTTCCTCATCGGTGTCGGAGAAGTTGGCAGCAGAGAATCGGCGAATGGTGTAGGGTGGGTGTCCTGTTGCGCGGTGGCAAGGACATTGGTAGATCTAGTTCTTTTGTTAAGAACACAGACACTAGTCTCCAGTATGGTATCCTATCCAGCCGCTGGGAACAGCCTCGAGTAGGTCTCGTATGACGACTGCATCAAAGTACGGAAGGGAAAGGTCTCGCAGCAGATGCATCTGACTGTGGAAGGTGGGTCTCACTCAGATGGGGCCAAGTGGTACTAGAAACTAGCATGTTAAGCGTAGAACTAGATGGGGAACTATTGTACATGCAGCTGGGTATATACTGTATAGGGAAGAGTGGTGTATGAAATGGGAGCAAGAGATCCCATTTTGGGAGGTGCTGTCCGGACCACAACGAATTGAGAAAGGTTACATAACCATAATGAAAAGGGAATGGACCATATGAAAAGAGATGGACGCAGCCTAAGAAGTCAGAAAGGAAATATGGCTGCATCACCACAACTGAAAGAAGGTGGACCATACCACTTTGGGGATGGACCTAGATGAAATGGGAATAGAGGTTAACATAATAGAGAATGGGCTGCGAGTGCGGTGCCATGTGCCATCTAGTAAGGAAACAGTGGAAACTGAATGAAGTCTGGAAAACGAAAGGGGTCATTGTTGGCATCTATAGGGGTTGGGGCAGATAGGAGTAATGTGGATGGGGCAAACAAAGGGAAAATTGTAACACCCTCACCCTCTCTCTGACGATGACGATGCGCCCTCACCATCACCCTCTCTCCAACAACAACAACAACAACAACTCACTCTCACCTTTGCCTTCTTGTCAGGACCCTGCCTCAATCACTCAAAATGAGCTAATGAGAACAGTGAATGATAATTTCAAGACTGGGGAAACAACTATGTACATGGGTTCTTATATACCTTTGACCATGAGGCATGGAATGTTCTACAACCTTCTATACTACATCATAAATAAGTGATACAAGATAAGCAATTAGAAATAGGGTTCTGATATTACCCCCCTTCTTTGATCAAAATTCCAGATTGATTACGGTTGAGGAAAATTGAAGTAAGAATCATTAAAACATTGATAATGCTTTCAGAATTGTTTGAAATCTTCAGTTAAGAAGAGAGAGGAAGGAGTTAGTGGGGGAATTCCTAAATAGATAGAACAAAAACAGGGAGAATCAGCTGAAGTTTGGGAGATATGAATGATGAGACGAGGAGCATCTGGATGTTGTTTATGGAATTTCCATATAGCTGCTTGGGTGTTAAACAATTCCTTGACAGGGATCCATTTATTTTCTTCTCGTGGAAAGCCTTTCCATTTGAATAAGCATTGGATAGTATTTCCAAATCGTCGAGAATCAATAATTGCTTCAATTTCATGTTCTTGTTTTCCTGAGATTAACTCTGGTAATGGAGGTTTTTCAATCTGTTGTGAAGGCAATTCTGCTGAATGATAAGGATAAAGTAGGCATTCATGGAAGACTGGATGAATTTTTTGCCATGTTTTGTCCAATTTGAGTCAGTATGTGGCAAGTCCTTCTTTTTTAACCACTTTGAACAGGCCATATTGTTTGTCATCTAATTTTTTGGATGGTCATTCTGTTTGAATGTTGGTGGCTTCAAGGAGGACTAGGTCACCGGGTTTATACTCAACTGGGGGACGTGTTTTCCAATCATGAAAGCATTTCATATCATATGCTGCCATTTTGAGTGTGGCACTGGCGATTTCTCTGGTAGTTTTCAACTCTTCCACAAATTGTCCTACTGCAGGATTTCTTTCTTTTCTTTTTTGAGTGAATCCGGATCGAGGTTGATGACCGTAATTGAGAAAGGAGAAAAGGTGGTTGCGCTAGTGGTTGTTTGATTATGCACAAATTTGGAAATAGCTAACCATTCAGCCCAGTCATTTTGTCTGTGGTTGATGTAGAGTTGGAGATATTGTTCAACCCAGGCATTCTTTCATTCTGTTTGACTGTTGGTTTCTGGATGGTATGCCATGGATGGATTTCCTTCTATTTTTAATTGTTCGTAAAGTTCTTTCATGAAAGACGATATGAATTGTGGTCCTCGATCAGATATTACTTTCTTTGGTAATCTGTGCAGTTTAAAGATTTCATCTCTAAAGATTTTCGCTACTCCTTGTGACGAGATTTCAGTGAGAACTGGGTTGAATAGGCAAATCATTTTCAAAAATCTGTCGACTACTACCATTATAGCATTTTTCCCTTGTGACTCTGGTAATGGTCTGATCAGATCCACAGAAATGATTTCCCATGGAGATTCCAGTATTTCGTTGGGATTGAGAGGGATTTTCTTTCCTTGTTGATCCATTTTTACACATTGACATTTATCACATTCTTGTACATATCAGCAAATGTCTCTTTTTATAGTGGGCCAATAGTATTGTGTTTTTACAAAATCATGTGTGCATCAGATTTCAGGATGTCCTGCTAATGGATGATCATGATTGCTTTTTAGAATTCTCTCTCGTAATTGGGTGATGGGTGGTATGTATAGAAGAGATTTCCAATGAATCAAATCATTTGTTTTATTCCATGCACTGTTTTCTGTTTCTAAGCCCTTTTGTACAAACTTTTCGACTCAAAATTGATTTTCTCTTATTTCTGTTTCAATGTCTTTGGTCGTAGTTGTTCATATGTCGATTGGCTTTAAGACAGTTTATTGTGCATTTTCAATAGGTGCCTCTCTTTTACAGTCTGACCTCTGGGACAGACCATCTGCCAGGTTTGTTTTTCCAGGGTGATGAGTAATTGTATAATGATATTCCTGGAGGTGTTGTTGCCAGCGGGCTTGTTGTTGGGAAAGGTCTTGAGGGTGTGTAAAGTAAGTGAGATTCTGATGATCAGTCAAAATCTCAAAGGGAGTTGTAGCGTCAAGGAGATAGTGATGCCATTCCTTCAATGTGAACATGATGGCAGCAAGTTCAAGATCAGTGGCATGATAATTCTTTTCAGCATCACTGAGAGACCTTGATATGAAAGCAATTGGATGCCAGTGATCATCCTGTTTTTGTGTAAGGATGGCACCAAGATCAAGCCCAGAACCATCTGTTTCAATCTGGAATGGTTCTTTATCAGTGGGCATTCATAAAGCCAGTGCAGTGGTGATTTTTGTTTTAAGATGATCAAATGCCTTTTGACAATCAGACATCCAATTGAATTCTTGCTTTTTAGATGTGAGCGCGTTGAGGGATTATGCTGTCTTTGCGAAATCTTGTATGAATCGCCAGTAGAAGTTTATGAAGCCTAAGAATCCTCATAATTGTTTCTTTGTTTGAGGAACAGGCCAATCAGTGACTCCTTTTACTTTTCCGGGATCCATCTTGATTTCTCCTTCAGCAACAATGATACCAAGATATTCCATAGTTGTTGCTTCAAATTCACATTTGGTAAACTTTAGTAACAATTTGTTTTCTCATAGTATTTGGAGAACCTCTTTTACGATCTGATGATGTTCTTCAAGTGTTTTTGTAAAGATCATAATGTCATCCATGTATACTATAACTTTTCCTCTATTTATGAGGTCATGGAATAAGTGGTTCATCATGGTTTGGAACATGGCTGGAGAATTGGTGAGTCCAAAGAACATCACCAATGGTTTGAACAGTCCATGATTGGTTCGAAACGCTGCCTTCCATTCATCTCCTTCTTTCATACAGATGTTATTGTATCCCCAACGAATATTAATTTTGGTGTAATATTTGGCATTTTTTAGTTTATCAATCAATTCGTTGATTAGAGGAAGAGGATACTGATTTTTGACAGTTATATCATTGAGTTTTCGGTAATCCTGCACTGGTCGGAGTTTTCCATCTTTCTTTTTGACAAAGAAGAAGACTGATGCAAATGGAGGTTTAGAAGGTCGAATGCGTCCTGTTTTTAGATTTTCTTCTAGGAAATCATCAAGTTCCTTTTGTTCTGCAAGTATGAGATTATAGGTTTTGCAGTCAATCTTGTGATCTCCTGGAAGTAATTCTAAGGCGTGATCCCATGGTTGTTGAGGAGGTAATTCATTGAAGGATTCTTTTGCAAAGACATCTTTGAATTCGTGATAGTGTTTGGACACAGTTTGTTCGAATGTCTGTTCTCTTTTCTTTTCACCCATAGCTATTGTGATTTCTGTGGCAAGGTTTTGAATATAGTCATGGTCTAATGCAAAGAATTCTTCTTCTTCTTTATCCTCATCGTCATCGTCGCATGGAATCAGTCCAGGAGTGTGATCTTCACAATGAAATGTAAGAGTTTGTTTTTTCCAGTTCACATCAGGGTTGTGCTTTTTTAACCAGTCATATCCAAGAAATACAGCATGAGTACTCAAATTGGTCAGTGCGAGTGCTATATTCTCATCATGTTCTCCAATGGTCATTTCTAAAGTAGTGAACTCTTCAATTGATCCTCCGTTATTGATTGTTCCATCTGCATTATAGACTGGTATGTATCAGCATTGGTAATTTGTGAAGAGCCAGTCCTTTTTCTTTTGCAAACTGAACATCAATAGCTGAGCCGGTGCATCCTGAATCTAACAAGGCTATTGTGTCAAACATGTCACCTGCTGTGGTCATTAACTTTATTGGGATTTCGAATGCATTCTTAGCTCATTTTCTTTTCACAAATCTTGGCTTAGTTTGGAGTTCTCTCAGCATGAACTGCGATTTGAGTTCTCCAAGTCCTTTTATTTGTCTTATTAACCGAGGGGTTACCTCAGCTAACCGAGATTCATGAATGAAGGATTTGACATGTTTTAAAGCATGCTGTTCATCTGTGTGATTAATCATCTTTTTTATCCATTGACAAGTCCATGGATTGACTGTGTTTAACCACTGTCGTTTCTCTTTGGACTTTAGTTGAGTATTCACCTTTGGAGAAGGAAGAATCATCAGCACCTTTGGTGTGTCAGACTCTCCAGTGATCAGCTGGATATCCACCTTTTCCTTGGGAAGGATCTGACTAGCAGACTCTTCAACCTTTTTTGGTCTCTGGATTATTTTAGGAGTTTTTGGGATTTCTCCTGTTCCGGAACCAAATTCTTTAGTGCCTCGTTTTGTTTTGTCAAGATTGGTCCCATTTAATTTGTCCATATTGATCTTTTTGAGAATGAATTGTGCAATGTGATCACCCTTTTTGATTTCGTATTGTACGTCAGAGTGATTTATTATGAGGACTTTGACTTCTCCTCAGTAATCTGCATCGACAACTCCTGCACCAATGTTGATTCCTTTTAGTGACAGACCACTTCATGGAGCTATTCTGCTGTATGTTCCTTTTGGTACTGCAAATGCATACTTACAAGCATTCTTTTTCTTGGCAATACCACTATTTCTTCTCTACTGTGTAAATCACATCCAGCACTATTTTCTGTTCCTTTTACAGGTCTTTTCGCATCTGGACCCAATCATTTGAACTTTAGTTGTGAGATCTCTACTTCATCAATGGGCAAGACATCATATTTATTGTATGACAGATTATATGAAGTATCAGTAGAAGGTATAGACGATCTCATTTCTGTCCTTCCTTTACAAAATCCTTTTCAATCTCATTTATCTTTTTGGTGAGATCATCATTGTCCATGTATGTGATAGTATGATTACAGAAGACCATCTGTCTGACCGAGCACCTCAGGTGGAAATGCTCAGCACATGGCCACGCCTTGCCACATTGCCTGCACAGTCCCTTGGCATGTGCCTTTGACAAATCCATCAGGATGCCTTGTCCACCAAATGTCCCTGCCTGAGTCAGATGAACCTGGGTGGTGCCGGTGTTATTCCCTCCAGAGGGAGTTGTGGGCAGACGTTGGTAACCTGGTACTAGGTTGTGTCCTTGATATTGCGGGCTGATAAACCTGGGCCTTTGCGTGTTGGAAGAAGAAGAGGAGGATGGCAGAATATGAAGGGATTTCTTCTTCCTGTCTTTGATTTCTTCAAGAAGTCATTCGGCTTGGATTAGCATATGTGTCCAATCCTGGTAATCATTGGAATTGATCAAGTAGATTTGTGATTGTTCTATGAATTCAACAACTTCGTTGTGAATGGCTCTTCAGATAAGGTTGACCAGCAACCTGGAGCTATGGATGACATCATATTCAGCCTGAGCGATGGCCTGGTCGAAGCAGAGGATGAATTCCTCAACGCTTTCTTTTGATATTTGTTTCATAGAGAGGAGTTCTTGTTCAGCATTGCATTGAAGAGATGCAGGCACAAACATTGTGGAGATGTTACGTTTGAATTCGGTGAAGTGATATCACCTAAGGGTGTCACCATATTAATCTAGGAAGACGTTGGCGAAATGACCAGCTGATCCTTCTCTTATAAACGAGAGAATGATCATTATTTTTTGTTGGTCGCTGGGGTCCTCTTGGAATCCTTCCAGGTACAAGCAGACATTGTGCCACTAGGAATGGAATTTGGATTTTGTTCCATCGAACACTTCTAGCTTTGGGACGAATGACTTTCCAATCTCTGGTGCCACATTATCAATGTTTATGTGATTTGGGATTTGCAGTAATGGCACCTGAGGGATCTGGGGTTGTGGTGGGTTTGCCTGATGGTATTGATCCATGGTGGCGGTGACTGCAGCAGTGATAATGGCCTGAAGATCAGCACTGGGAGCTGGGGCAGGCGGTGGTGGTGCTGGCAGTTGTTGCTGGAGATCAGCAGGATTGGGGTAGAGATCATCATTGGCCATTCTGATCTCAGGTTCCTCAATGTCAGATGAGGAGGTGTCTGGCATGGAGGAAGATGATGTATAGCTTTCTTGATCATCCTCCAGAGTTGTTTTGTGATATCTGAGTATCTGTTACTACCCTTTTCAGGTGTTCTGCAGGCTCTAGATCAAATGCGGAAAGGGGTTTCTCTACAAATTTCTCCTGCAGCAAGGGTGCAGTGGAGGTCTTGAACTGCAGATTTCGAGGGTTGCAACAAATTCATTGCTGAGAGTTCTTGACCAAGCAGAATTATGACGATTGACCCAAAGGGTACCTCTCAATGAGCAGATCTTTGGTATATGTCACGTTCTACCTTAAATTGATTGCCACCAACAGCAATAGTTACAACAAAGGGATGGGGATTGTTGAGATCACAAGCTCAATGCTGGATATGGCCCCTAAGGTTTTGAAGGGCAGAAGTTGGAATGATGGAAACGGATATGCCTGGCTACAGCAGCTTGATATGTACATCAAGTGAAACAATGTGACGTAAGTCCAGTGATCACATGAACCAGTCAGGGTTATCGGGCCCCACTACACTGTGGCTTAAGTCCCACAGATCCTCCCCTTGTGCACTATGGGGTTAACAATGTTATCCTTATTTGTATGGCAGACGACCATATGACTACCATGAGCAACCCCATACAAGACAAGGGTTCGGGGGAAGCTCAATAAATTTGCTGGTAAAGCAATGTGTGTAACATACACAAATAGGTTTCCCTTAACCCTGGGATCCGGGTATGGTACAGTGACGAGGACAAAGAGTCCTACACCAAAGGCAAAGATGATGAGAGCGGAAGATAGAATGACAGGTGGGTTGGAGTTGGCGAGCGTGCGCTCGATATAGTGGAGGATAGAGGGAACACAGGTTTGAAGTGAAGGTGCATGGGTTAGTCTTGAAATAATGTCAGAACCCTGCCTCAATCACTCAAAATGAGCTAATGAGAACAGTGAATGATAATTTCAAGACTGGGGAAATGACTATATACATAGGTTCTTATATACCTTTGACCATGAGGCATGGAATGTTCTACAACCTTCTATACTATGTCATAAATAAGAGATACAAGATAAGCAATTAGAAATAGGGTTCTGATACTTCTCTCCAACAATGACACCCTCTCCCTGATGACAACGCACCCTCACCCTCTCTCCAACAACAATGACAACAATGTACTAACCCTCTCCCCCTCCCTCTCTCAACAATGACAACGATGTGCTGACCCTCTCCCACTCCCTCTCTCAGATGATGACAACACTGACAACGCACCCTCGCCATCACCCTCTCCCTGACGACAACTATGCACCCTCACCTTCGCCATCTCCCTCTCCCTGACAACAACACCGATGTGCCCTCACCCTCCTGCCCTGCAATGATACAACAATGACATGACGACGACGATACACCATCACCCTCCCCTGACAACAATGCGACAATGAGGGCCCACCATTCCTCCCCTTGTCCTGACACCAATGCCGATGACATGACGATGCCCTCATCATCGCCATCATGCTTGCCCTGAGAGAGGTGACAGAAGCGACGGTACAATGCACATAGTTGTGTGCGTTGTGCCATCGCTTCTCTCACCCTCCCTCCCTGCTCATACCCGCAGGTAAACCTGCATGGGTTTACCTATGGGTCTTTGACCGCCAACACGCATGCAAACCCGTACCCTTGGGAGGGGTACGGGTAAATTGTGGGTAAGGGTACAGGTTACCCGTGCTCTTGCCTATGCATCAGCCTGTCCTGATGGCTCTTCAGCATTCACACAGTTTTGGGGTCCAAGGTTCTACAACCTGTAGTCTTGACCCTCTGATTTACACCATCAGTCTCCATCTCACCATCACTACATGTTTTCTTTGGGTAGGCCCATTGTTATGTTTCTTATCCCACCAACTGATGTCATACCCTTAGAACTTTCCTACCCTGTCAAGATTTCTTCATGCCATACCACTCCTGGGTATATTTTGCATGGCTGCCATCAAGCTAATCTCCAACATGCAATCTCCAGCATTTGCAACCATGTTGAGTATCTTGCTGCTATTCACAATAACTCTTCACCACAGAATCTGATGCACTGGAATGGCAATGAATGAATTACCTATGTAGATGCAGGATGTGGCAGTGCCTAACATCTTAGGTTCTGCTGATACTACACTCAGGTCAATCATACCACATTAGATAATTCAAGTCTCATTTGTCATTGGAATGGGTACATCTAGTAGGACATCTCATATCTATCATGACATCACTTTCATGCATCCCACATCATAGTGTGCTAGCCTACATGTTATCTGTGGAATCATCGAGGTAGGCATTGTTATCAATGAGACATATGTAGCATGAGCCTCATCTATAAGGCACATTAGTGCAGAAGCAGGAACTGTGCATTCTTATCAAACCAACTTACATTATGATGAACCTTGTGGCTAGGTATGGCTAGAAAATGTTTGTCCTGGTCATTCATATGGTGAGCTGCATGCATCAAGACAGTGTTCAAGCACATAAGGATCAAGCAGCACCAGTTGCCTGTAAGAATGTCCACAAAGCAGTGATGGAAGGTCTCATCTTCCCATTACTCAATCACACCACCTAGAGACCATGGAATGCATGGGTGCATTGATGTGGTATACATACATACCATCAACATGAGGAGGGAGCCATGGCCACCAGGGTGGTGAATGCAGAAACAATCCCATATGTCAATGGAACAGAAAGGTCAATGACATCAAATAGACAGTCTTACCACATTCAACACTGTACAAGTTGTTAACTGAGGCTGTGAAGAAGTTGGGGTGGTGAGAACAAACTTGCACCTGCAAGCAAGTCCACTAGCACACTGCTTTCTAAAAACCTGATAGCAGAGATGCTTCCTGTGGGAAAACCTGCCCAAAGAAAAGATAGAAAAAGTTGGGGGACACATCAATCAAACCATTAAGGTTGGTGACTTTCTGTAGGAAGGTTAGCCATAATGAATTCCTCAAGCTGAGTCTTCTAGCCAGAGGCTGTCTTGCTGTCAACAACACCACGAATGACAACTCAGCCTTTGCATCTGACCATGTCAATCTCTTCAAGGATCTACTTGTCCAAGTTTACAAAGTGGATGCGGGGATGAACTGTCGAGTAACAATGACTAGCAGTCATAACAGACCATATCAATATCAAGCTCACAGCAGGGCCAGTCTGCACAACTTGATCCAACTTCTTGATATAGACTTGCAATACGGGGGTCAGGTGGCTCACATGGATCACTGCTGCGAATAATAGGTATGGACCCGGGGATATCTTTGGTTGTAGATTCGGGGTACCTATTCGCACGATGGACAACCATAATTGTTTAGCGCCAGGTCATCATCACATTCCCTCGATAAATGGACAAGTTCCCTAATTCCTGAAGTCTATTGGAGATCGGTTCTAGTTATAAACCAGGTACTGCCAATAAGGCGCACATGCCTGACAGGTGCACGTCAGGTCTTACTACGAATCCAAAATTTTGCACAACAAATCGGTTACTGACGCCTCGAATAATTCTGATAAGAGAAACACCACCTCATGTCATGGAGGTTGGATCCCCTGCGGATGTCCAGGGCTGGAGAACAGTACCTTCTCGATGCTGTGATATATGCAGAAGCCAGCGTAGACCCACTCACGCTAGGTGTGGAAAAGGCGATGAACTGACCTCAGCCCGAACATATTGATCAGCGCACTACAGACTTCAGAAGACAACAAAAAGTCGGTCAATTCGAGATCAGATTCTGTGAACAATAATTAATGAAAGCTTCGACCTCGCAACTTGAAGATAAACTGGCTCTATACGTTTACCTTTCGGGCTCGCCGTATAGGACTATTTAGCTTTACACGCCGCGAAAACTGAGAAAAAAGGATGCATTAAGGCTGTGCCCATCAAAATGCTAACATTTTGAGACAACTCGAATAAGTTGATAACTGTTATCAGCAAATTGTGTTAGAAGAATGAACCTAATTTGTTTGCAATCGTACGGCTCTTCTACCGTCACATATCAAAATTTAAGATGGGAAATCCCAGGCGCAAGTGTGCCATTTTCCAGCTAGAAACAAGCGCACATGTTAGCCCGATGTATTCCGAAACGCAAAGAATTAGTATCTCAGAGAACCGAGAATCGACAGCAGAAGACATCCAGGGGACGTTTCTTTTAGACGGCACTTCCTATTTGCATTCGGTTGAAGTCATCGTGGAAAAGATGGCGATATGATGGCAAGAGAATCAAAAACTGGGACTGCTCACCTTTGTTGATCCAATGCGCGTTGACATGTGGTCCGAGCGGGAGGTTATATGCGATAATTTGTAGCTCCGACTAAAATAACCAGAAAGAAAAAGCCTGAATGCTCAACGCGATTTCAGCATTCTCACGACAGCCGACGGCCCTCAGGGGATAAGAGGATAACAGAAACTCTGCACAATTTCTCTGGCAAGTTCTGTTAGACATCTCGTGAGTCTCTTCATCCAGTATTTTATGAAACCGTGTCGTTCTCCTCTGTCATTTTTCTTCTAAATTTTCTGTGTGGTATACATCCAGATCGCTTGTTCGGATACATTGTTTAGCTTGGATAAGTTTTTTTCTGATCACTGTCGTATTTCGCATATTCGGCGTTTGTTAGAGATATTTTGCCCGCCATCCGTGTTTCGAATATACGCTAACATGATCAAAGGACCACGGACCATCGCCCATGGAAAGCACCCTCCCTTCCGTCCCTGCCGAGTCAGGGCCCTCCATCGTACAATGTACGTGTTCCATCGTCGTTCGCCCCACTTCCTCTTACCGCAAGTCCAGCGGTTGATCCCAATGCAACACCCATGAAGCGCAGGCCTGGTCGACCCAAAGGCAGCGGGAAGAAACAGCCCTCGGAAAACCCCACAGTGATCGGTGAGAAGATAAAGCGGCCTGTTGGGCGGCCCAGAAAAGATGGCCTTCCTGCTGGCTCGGTCGGTACACGTCGAGCAGCTCAGTCACGCAAATCTTCAGGAAAGACCCACACAGAACCAGCGCAGGCCCCGCAGGGTTTACCTTATCCGGGCGTAAGCATCGGCGTTGTTGTCAAATACACTACTAGTTCTCAGCATTTATTTCTAGGCTTATTATCCCGGAATGCCCAATTGGCAGACGGGGTTCGCCCCGTTGGGCAATCAGCCGTCAATTTCTGCACCCCCAGTTGCTATGTCCAACGGTACCGCAGGTGGACCTTCTCATCAGCAACATAATCTCGATCCCAATCTGAACAGGGACGAATGGGCAGAGCTCCTGCGGACTAAGCCCGATGTGTTCTTGCAATCCTTGCTCGCAACTCTGGCAGCCCCGAACCCTCTCCCGGGTGCGGGGCCGACGGTTGAGGACGCCTTCAAATCTCATCTCAGCTCGCTAGCTCCGTCCACCAATCAAACTAAAGATGCCCATTCTATACCTTCACTCTACTCAATTCTCAAAACGTTCTGGCTTCCGTCATCCCCAGCGTATCTTTCACTTATCGCTTCTGGTCCCAATTCTCGCACCCTCTCCGAGCACAAATTCTTTTATTGGGACCCACTTCCTCTTGTATTCAATGGGATTCCGTGCTCTTTCTGTTCTTTGCTTCTCACGAACCGCGGGCGGATCAAGTCCGGGCCAATCAAGGTTTACGACCTCGAAAAGCCATTCTTTATCATCGGCTGTGAATATGTCTGCAAGAGCGCAGCCTGTGTCACACACACGTCAGCTGAGGGTCGTAAATTCGCAAGCACGGACGCTTCGATCATGCAAGCCCTCCCAACGAGACTGAAAGAAGAATTTCCCGCAAAGTTACTTCAAGGTGATTCGGACATGGGAAGTGGGACTAATGTCTGGAACTGGCATGCGATGGGTGTTTCGAAGTCTCTCTGGAACATGGTGAAGGGCTGTTTGAGATCCGGGATGTCTAAAGACGCTATCCTCCATGTTATCAATGCCATCCAGAATCCTCTCAAAGATGATAGGGAGAAACAAGAAGAGGAGGAAGAGGAGGAGGGTCCGGGTGAGGATGCCCGCGTCCTGGCGCCCCAGCCTGACAACATAACACTGGCTACGTCACAGGTGCGTGTTCCTCCTTATTTTCAATGATGTTTCTGATTCTCGTCATGTCATCAGGAAACCTCTGATGAATACGACAATGCATGGAAAGCCAATAGCGCTGCGGCGGAAGGGGGTTCCAGTCAGGCTGCTGTAGCACCACCCCAACAACCACAACTCCAGGTCCATCCGCAGGCGCAGTCGCAACCTTCTTCCTCGACAATCGTTACTACTGAAGCTGTCGCCACATCTTCGAACCCCGCCCAGCCAGCGCCCTATACATTCGCCCAACCTGGACCCTATGTGAGCTATCCTTACCCTGGCTATGCCTATTTCCCGCCTGCACAAGGCCAAAACGTACCACCGCATGCACATCCTGGAACGGATCAGAATGGGCTAAAAAGGCCATTTGGATATGGTGATAATACATCTGAAGTCGCAATTCTTGAACCCTCGCAAAAGCGTACACGACACTGTTGCAAGTGCGGTTCGCAGGACTGCAAGGGCAAAGGCGGACGCACGTTCTGCCTCAATGCTTGCCAAGATTGCGGGAAGATTGATTGCCGTGGTAGGAATAGCAGGCGACCGGATAAAATCTGTTCTGAGGCTTGGGTTTGAGGAGGGGTTGGAATTAGGTGCAAACAAGCTTCATGGACAAACCCTTTTCGGATACAAGCTCCGAAAATGTAAACATAAAGGTCGCGTTGTCGATACATAGATATGTTCAACTGTATTCACTGTATTCCGCTGTACATGTATGTCGACGGCCTCAGATTCAAGAAGATAATTCCCGCGTAGGTCACATACGGAGAAACCTCGGAGATGGCAGCGCTACCAAACGATATCATTTCTGTGGTGGCACGGTGATGAATCGCAACAAGGACGAGCTAGCTTATTCCGGACACATGTGTGGAAGCTGAAGGTCAGCACCTCAATTGATATCATCGATGACGGTTGGAATATAGAACGTAAGGACGCCTCCTGCGTCCGCCACATCTCCAATGTACACATAGAGAATTGCGCAATGATTTTGACAAATACCTACGTCAGCAGCGGTGGGAAACTCGCGAATAGATATGATAAAGGAGCTACGCACATGCGATAGTCGTAGTTGAGACGACATGGCTGTTGAGAAATTTAATGAAGCTGCGGATGGACACATGCACGGAAAATAGCTTTTCTGGATCAGGATTATCCGCAACCTCGGGCTCTGGTGCGTTCTCGTCGGAGGCTTGTCCTAAAATGCGATCGACCGCGGATTTTGAGTATGATCTTGGTAAGAGGATGACCACGTACGCATGGAGGGGTTTGTGCACCCCACCCATTGTGTTTCAAGTTTGATCGTGTCAGTACTAATCGCGATTTGGAGTTTGCCGCTGTTGTTGGCCCTCAGAGCCAAGATGTCGGAGAGAGGGCGGAGTCTCTCGACGATAGTGCGCATCTTCTGCAATTGTGGAAATAGAATGGTAACCTGGTCCGTTACTTCTTCAATGCCTACGTCTTGTTCTGACATTGGAAACATACATCTGGCTCTGGACATAGGGGTTCGCGAAGTTTGTCGACCTCGGAAGGACGCATGACATCGATTCGGACGTCGTGTGCCACGCGTACCTTGCGACCTGACCGTGATACACCCAACATTTCAAAGCTGAGGACAGCTTGATCGTTCTTCTTAGCCAGTTTTATTACGAGTTCGTCAGCATCATGCGTGGGGAGAATTGCAGCTGCTATTGAAGAAGAAGAAGCTGAAGAGGACGAGGACCGGAGAGCGGAAAGAAGGGCCTCCGTTGAAAGCGAGACCGTGATTTTGTTTTCAGCATTGGATTGTATCCGGTAGTTGGAAAATAAAGAATCGACCTTGACTACGCTGCTCCGACAGTCGAGCAGATGATTGAATTCGATTTGAGAGCGACCTACGACCAAACTTGTATGCCCCCCTCGTTGGCATCGTCGTTGCAGATGATGTGCATCTCGTCCTCTGTAAACTTGATGATGCATTTCTTTTGCAGCTTCTCGATAGCCTGTATGATGCCTGGTAAAGAATAGCTGAGTAAAAAGCAAGCATGGGGGTCAAATGACATACGGAAGAATATTGGGATATTTTCCACCGTTGCTCTGAAGCGCATTTCAGGCTTAGATGAAGGTCGCTGTGATATGTGGGACGCGGTCACGTGCTCGGCTGAACGGATGCTTCCGAAAGGGGATTCATTCAGGATTGGTTCCGTCGCGGGGTTCAAGTACCCTCGAGGAGTCAGGGTTGTGGAACCCGACATCGATTCTTCCTTCCGTTCAGCCATGTCCAGAGAAATTATCAACGTTCAGGCAAATAATTTTCTCCTGGCTTGGCTTTCTGGTAACTGACCTTGTCTTTTCCTTCGACAGGCTGGCCAGGTAATGGTGTTCAAGTCTAGGTTAGATACCGTAACGCCTGATCGAAAAATTGTAGGCCGGAAATCAGGTCGGGGAGAGGTTCTGGAAGATGCTTCTCGCCGAGCATGGGCTCGATGACTCAGGGGTACGCTCTTGCTGCTCTCCTTCGGATGATAATGACCTGGTCGGCGCTTGTGCACGGAACCTTTTTTTGCACTCAGATGTACGTCGGCAAGGATCCTTTGCAAATAGAGCGTGTCGGTACTTTTTTTTCAAATTTGAAAACGCGAGTTCATCCTTGTTCTTCAGGCTGGAGTCTATTTCACGCCCATTGAATCTAATGGGCCAACCAAGTACGTGCCGAGGAGTGTCCAGATCGATCTGGAGGCCGGGGTCTGCAACCATGTCAGTTGTCGTGATGCAGTCAAACTTCAGCGTGGCTAACGTTCCTACAGTTAAGATCGGGAGTACTCGGGAGCCTGTTCCGACCAGATACATTCTTCACTGGTGAATCAGGGGCAGGCAATAACTGGGCCAAGGGATGTGAGTTACAACATTAGTTTGATACTGTGTCTCAGCCCACGCTTATTCTTTGCGGAGGCAGATTACACTGAAGGTATGGCATGCAGATTGTCGACCGCAGCTTCAACTGGAATTATATTTAGGTGCCGAGCTCATCGATCCCATTCTTGACATCATCAGGAGGCAGTCGGAGGGATGCGATGCCCTTCAAGGCTTCCAAATCATTCACTCTCTTGGTGGAGGAACTGGTGCTGGTCTTGGTTCTTTGCTCTTGTCCAAGTTACGCGAGGCAAGCAATGCTCACTCTTCGTGATAACTTGGATCTAATTGTTCGCAGGAATACCCTGACCGGATGCTTCAAACCTTCTCAATTCTGCCTTCCCCGAACGTCAGTCCGTCAAAATAATTGATGAGGACCTAGCTAATAGTCAGTACCAGGTGTCAGAAACAGTTGTTGAAGTCAGTTTCCGTGGTCTTCGACGCATGAGGTGCTAACCAGCAAATAGCCATACAATGCACTGCTATCCATCCATCAGCTAGTTGAAAACAGTGACCTGACTGTGTGCATTGATAACGAGGCATTGTACGTACAGTCTACCTGTCATGTCTCAGCTCGGTTACTAAGCACGGGCAGGTACGATATTGCTGTTCGGACACTCAAGATGAAGGACCCAGGCTTCGATGACCTCAACATGGTAAGTTCCTTGACCACTGTGAGTTCACAGCTGGTGCTGATTTATGCGCACAGCTCATCTCAAAAGTCATGTGTGGTGTTAGCACAAGCCTTCGGTTCCCCGGACAGTTAAATGGGTAGGTCCCCCGTCCCACATGATCCCACGAAAACCGATTCGCTGCCAGCGACTTGCGGAAGCTTGGAATGAACTTGATTCCGTTCCCCCGAGTGGGTAGTAACAGTAATTTGTCCTTGCAGATTCTGAACATGCACTCCAGCTTCATTTCCTTATGCCAAGCTTTGCGCCGTTCTACGATCCGAATGCTAAGGCGTTCCAGAAGCTTTCTGTTCCCGAACTGACCACATCGTATGTATTATGTCATGCAACTCGAGGCATCGTGATCTTCTAAATTTTTTAGGCTTTTCGATCGCCGAAACCTACTTGTTGCATGCGACCCGCGCTTCGGGCAAGTATTCCTTTTTTCTACATACTTTTGGTCGAGTACGTCAACTCCTTTGCAGGCGATATCTTACTGCTGCATGCATTTTCCGAGGAAATGTGTCTTCGAATGAGGTGCGTGGATATGGAAAGTTCGCGGAAACCCAACTAATATACACTCTTTCTCAGGCAGAGGTAGGTATCTGTGTTTCCTTGCTATCGTTTCTGAACTATGTGGTAGACCTCCGTTGCACAACTGCAACGCAAGAATTCCAACCTCTTCGTAGAGTAAGGATCAAGCGTGCATTTTGAATGTTCGCGTAGACTAAACGTGATCCAGGTGGATTCCCGATAATGTTTCTGTGTCCCTGTGCTCGGTGCCTCCAGTTGGACAGCCACAGGTTTGTCTCGTTTCGCACGTCATGTATGACGTTCCTCAAGTATCCTAGGCCGCTGTAGCACTTGCGAACTCGACTTGCATCCAGGAATTGTTCAAGCGTAACCTTGCACAGGTCAGTCTTCTTCCCAGTATCAAGGTCTTGCTCACAGGTCCCTGCCAATAGTTTACCCTGATGTTCAAACGTCGAGCATTCCTCCACTGGTACACCGGGGAAGGGATGGATATCATGGAATTCTCTGAAGCAGAGAGTAACGCCAACGATTTGATGTAAGAGACTGATCTCACAATTGCGTTCAACAACAATTAATTCTTCTCACAATGCAGTGCCGAGTATCAACAAGTGAGTTTTTTAAACTTTGAGTGTAGTGATTCGCTGCAACTTATGAAACAGTTTCAAGAAGCGAACGTTGAGGAGGAGGAGGAGGAGGAGGAAATAGTAGAACAATGATGCATCGTCATCGTCGACTTTGGTCCTTGTCTGTTTCCCTCTAGTGGTCTTTCCATCCTTTGATCATCTGTCTTATCGTACCTGCTGATTTGTTTCATAATCTGCTTCCGGTCCAATCGCATCCTATCCTACTCCCATGCATTTTGCGACAATGTCGTCCTGGCCCAACAACTCATCTGGTAATGGCAACCGTGATAGCACTCAATGGTCCTGTGAGTTTACCACTTGGCATAAGCAAGGATTTTCCACCATTCGCGAAGGTGTCTGATGATCGTGTGAGAGTCGCCTCACGGTCATCCCAATATCATCGCCCAGCTGGGCCATGCGGGCTATGATGTTCAGCCTATCTACATATACATCTGGAACGACATTGTGGCAAATACCTTTTCGTGGTGTTGCGTACAGTCCGAGATACCTACACTTAGCTTAGTTCGCGGCCAGAATCCCGACTAATATCCAGGTAAGGATCTGCATTCCTGACGACGATCGGGCCGGTCGAAAGTTCATCGTGGTGTTCTAACATCGCATACGCCAATTCGCCGAAGTGGAGAGACTGGTCTCACCATTGGGCTCAAGAACTGCGTAATTGCACTTTTCGCGGTGCAGCGCCGAGTCACACATGTTTGCCACGTTGTCGTTCATCGCAATGGCAAGTATCTCCACCTAGCAGCAGCTATCTGATGGCATTCTCAATGACCTTGCGAATATGCGTTTCTGATGATTCATCTTGCTGCTATAACCCCCCGTGGCAATTTTCCGCAATGGGCATTTGCCAACTCCCCGAGCGCTGGGGAACGGCAAATCTTCGGCGTAACATAAACGTCAAGACACTCGTGACCTGGAAAATGAGGCCATATGCGACCCCCTGGGACTGGCAAGTATGCAAGGTATAAGTACAGGTCGCCGAGTGGAAACTCCGCGTTCCTCCTGACCGCATAAACCCATCATGTCAGACTTGTACGAATGGCCCTCCCGTTTTGTCGACTTGAAACGCAAGATAGTTTCGGGGACAACACCAGAACGCCTCATAGCAGCTTGGAATGACATCCTCACAGAGCTAGCTGCACGCACTACCGAGATTGCACGCACTGGTCCCGACGTGAGCTTGATATTGATAGGGTCTACGATGACTGCTGGCTGATGTCGGCCAAGTTCATTCCTCAAGTCGATTTTGCAGACTTGGACAGGTTGACCCCTGAGGAGATCAGCGTGATCAAACGCAAAGGTTCGGTCGTCATTCGTCGCGTTGTTGACATCGAGACAGCCTCTGGCTGGAAGACACAGCTTGATGAATTCGTCAAGGCTAATCCACATGCAGAAGGTTGGTATCCCTACCGATGCTGACCAGTGTATTCCCTAACCTTTCTTTATCCCTCCTTTGGACAGGTTTCCCTGCAGGAGACAAGCAGTTCTTCCACCTCTAGTCAGCTCTTTTTACTATGGTTATGAAAGTTGTTACTCAACGGCGTTCTAGCTGGACTCGTCCACAGGTGCAAGCTCGTGCTCACCCCAACGTCTTGAAGGCCTCTGCGTGGCTCAACAACTTGTACAACGTTGAGCCTGGTAAGACCCTCGACGCCGTCGATCTTTCCGTCCCTTTGACATACGCGGATCGTTTCCGCATTCGCCACCCCGGCGGTCATTGGGGGAGCTTCCCTCCTCATGTTGACAGTACGTGTACCACATCAACGCATCCACGATCGGACACTGAATTCTCTCTAGGTGGTGCGATTGAGCGGTGGGAAGATGAAACCTTCCGTCGTTGCTTCGAGGACATTCTCACAGGCAACTGGCGCCAGTATGATCCTTATGCGCTCGAACACCGTCTCGACGCATGCAGTTCATTATATGGACGACCAGGACAAGCGACGGTATTCAGGACCTTCCAGGGATGGCTGTCCGTGAGGTTTGTCGGCCATCGCTCATCTAGGTGATGCACTGCTCATCAATCTGATAATCGATCCTTTAGTGAGACAGCGCCAACGCAAGGAACCCTGCGTGTTTTCCCAGACGTCCAGCTATCCAACGCGTACATCATCCTCCGACCGTTCTTCCGTCCAACCGTGCCCAAGGATTCCCCGGACATTATCGACCCCAAGAACTGGGAGTTGGGTACGTTTGGTTTTCCCTGCTCGCTTTCGTGACCATGACCTGATTGTTTGGTATAGACATTTCGACTGCGGACTTTCCGGGCATCATCCGAATGGGTTCTGGGTACAGTGGCCCTCGACCGACACCCGCACTCCACCCACATCTCAGGCTTAAGGAGACGATGACTTCCATCCCAAAAGTCTTACCCGGTGATATGGTCTTTTGGCACTGTGTATGCCCCACCCAACCACGCTTTCGACGTTCTTGATTACTCATCGCGTGCTTTTCGTCCAGGACGTGCTCCATTCCGTCGAGATAGAACACACTGGAGATACCGATTCGGCAGGTAAGGCATCCACATAGGTACTCTCGAAGGGAGTGCGTTGTTCGCCGTTGAATGTCCTGCCTAGTGATGTACATCGGTGCTGTCCCCAAGACTCCCCAAAACTTGGCATACGTCGCCCGGCAGGCTCAGGCGTTCCTTGCGGGACAGAACCCACCTGACTTTGCCAGGCTTCCAAATGGGACGAAGTTTGTGGGGCTTGGCACGGACGTGGACATCAAGGAGCCTATCGGCAGGGTGGCGATGGGTCTCCCCATCGCGGCATCCGCCGTTCGAGTTGGGCGCCCTACTTGGAAGACGTTGTGCTGCGTATCGATGGATGAATGTGTATAAGCAAAATTGAAGGGATGAGTTACAATCGTGAATTTGATACTGAGATCCATGGAACGAACGAAGCGTCCACGGAGCCTCTCATTCAGAAAACGTGCACTCGCACATAGGATACCTACTTCATAACTTTGCACACTGAGACAAGATTTGCGCCATTCCACGAAAGCCTTCGACCAGGCAGATGTTCGATCTGAGAAGGTGATACCTCCAAGGACGTCAGCCGCAATGCTATACACGAACCAGACTCGGTGCATGCACCCGCACCTGCGTCGTTTTCTTCTTCCTCGCTGTCAACCTGCCAGAGGGAAGCCCCTCGAATCGCCATTCCTGCCTGCCCTTCCAACTCGTCAGGAGATGCAAAGGCATCGAAAACGACTGACTCCGCAGGGGATGGTTCTCCGGTTTGAAACCTAGCCCCAAGACCGTCGACTCGTTCCGCTTGGTTGTCATCGCAGTTCAAAGTATCTGAATGGGGGGTAGAGGTGGACGCGCGTTTCGGACGGAGATGGCAGCGTCGAAAACTTGCCCCCGTGCGGCGGTCGTAGGACATTCGCGCGTCTTCGAAACTGGGTTCAGGACTCGTCGGACGTCTGGTAGCGAGCATGCTCGCGACACGTTTTGTGTTTTTTTTTTTTTGAATCCATTTATGTCCAGTTGGGGTGTAATACCCTATGTAGGACAGTCTAGTCTAGGTACATGAGGAGGCACCTGTGCCTCCACCGCGTCCCCGATCGTTCGAATGCCCTAAAAGCGGACGTAAGGTCCCCTTTAGTCCTGTCGTTCCCGCCGACAGTTTAAGACGAACCGATCTTCTAATCGGCGGTGTCCTGAGTGGTACATTACGTGTGGGTGATCCGGCCAGCGTATGCTATGGGTGTCATGTACTCGGGTTTCTCCGTAGAGCGACCGGGTAAGGTAGGAATAGGGGAGCGGTCAATGAATGAAGTGTTAGGGGGGGTGTGCTGGTTGGGTCTTGAGGTTTGCGATTTGGCGGCGATGAACGTATAGAGCGTCGAGTAGGTCAACACTTCCCCTAATCTCCGCCGACTTATGCCCTATGGTCGTCGTGATAAAACGACCTTTCCTCCGACGGCGAGTGTTTGATGTGTAGATGTATATGTGTGGTTACTGTATCGTTTGACGACTGTGGGTCGTGTCGTCAGTCCGTTCAATGATCTTGTTGGGCATTATCACCGTGGGTGAGGCGAAATCGCTTCGTCCTCTCAACGTATCCAATGAGGTGGATGGCGTAGGTGCCATCGGATAGGAGATGAGGGATGCTTTGTGACGCTCGGCGAGTTGCTTTGGCGAGTATGTGTCTGGCGTGGGCGTAGTGTGGACATTCGAGTATATAGTGTTTGACTGTTTCGTCTATGTTGGAGATTCAGCCCTCTGTAGATACACTTAATGGTACACGTACTACGCTTCCTTATTTGGATATCGCTAGTTTACACGCGACGCGCCGCTACCTCTTTCCTCCAGTCTCGTACCACTTGACTGGAGGTAAGCCATAACTACACTCCTTTTATATGTATTTACTCACTCGGACTAGTTCCTTACATT
>JBBPOF010000407.1:0-25485 GCA_038091315.1 Porphyrellus cyaneotinctus | reverse complement strand
TGGCAGATAATATATCAATTTCTCCGCCAAGGCATTACAACTCGTCTTTGGCAGGAGATTCCGTCGCCGACTTCAAAAAGTCCACCGTGCCATCCACTATCGATCTAAAGTACTTTACCAGCGGCTCATACTTGCTCCCACCTGCACGACGCAGACATTGAGCGACCCAAACAATGACAACGAACAAGCAAAAGCGTACCTTCGTATAAAATGGGAACGCTCGACCCAGCAGGGTACACGATCACTTTCGAGAACTTGCCCTGTTCCCTCGCAGTAAATCCCAACGACGCCGCAAATTGACCCTCCGGATCACTGTGGTGGCCAAACGCGATCTTCTTGTAATAGCCGTTCCCAAGAACCTGCCACAACAACGGGAACTTTTTGTCCCTGTTCAAAAGAATGACGCGGGGCAAGTCGATGTTCTGTCAGGAACATGTCAGACCCTGCACATATGCGTCGAAAATAGAGGGAAAAGAGCGAGAGACGGAGAAGAAAGGGCGAAGAGACCAAACCACGAACCTTGTCAAGCCACTCGGGAATATCACCCTCGTTCGGTAACACCTTGATCTTATTTGGCACCGAACGCGTCGCCCACTTGATCAAATTGTTCGACGTCCGCTCGCCCGATTCATACTTTTGTCCGGGTAACTGACCACCCCGAGGAAACACCTTGACGGTTGGGAAACCCTGGACCTCCTGTACGCGTGTCAGGCTGCGTCAGCATTGTCTTCATTCCCTGCGTCAACCACGACCATACCTGAGACGCGCAGAGTTGCTTATTGGACTCGGCATCGCAGTCGACGGCATAAAAGGGGACCAGCGGACTGAGGTTCCCAGCCGCCTTACTGTACTCTGGAGCCATTTGCTTGCAGTGCTTTCAACGATGAAGCAGGATTTTCACGCCGCATTGAGGACAGGGTGGAACTCGGAACATGATACAATGACTCACCCCGCACCAGGGTGCTACGAACGCGACGACGCTCGTGCGCTGTGTGTGTATGGTTTTAGTGTATTCGGCGGTGATGGAAGGACGTGCAACCATACGTTATTTTTCATGACCCGTTTGAACCCTTTTGGATCCAACATCTTGACCTTGGTATCCAGGGGAAAGATGGCTGCTGTGACCAGCGTCGGGAGGACGAGCCAAAGGGCAGCTAGTGTGTGTAGTATCATGGTAGTGGTACGAAGACAAGACGTGGTCAGGTATCATGATGACGTGGCTAAACTGAAATAATTAACACCCGTGGCCACATGATCATGTTGCAAAACATTCGATTTAGGACTACTCTATCATATGTAACGCTAGACCCCAGCTCACAGCTCACGCGCTGGCGATAGCTTTTCGCCTCGAGATGGGCTTGGAACGTCTCCGTTTCTTGCCCTCGGAGAAACTTTGGGCAATCTTGTGATCCCGTCCGAGGATATCATCTCCTTTTACTGCATAGATACGCACGATCCAGTTTTCAGAAGTGAATGCTTCCTCTGCAATCATTGGAAAAAAAAAGTCAAACAACATCAAGTCATGGCTCGCGTTCTGCTCACCAATATAGTCAAGCGTGGGCCCAACCATAGGCACATTCTGTCCCCGTACACGATCCGTAGGCTGCTGTCCGCCAAACAGCTCCGCGAAACGGTAATACGACATTTTGTACATCAACGATTCTCTCATCGCCGGAGAAGCCCGGTCATCAACGCGGTATTCTCCTTGGTTGAAGTAGTTGGGCTCCTGAATTTCATCCGGCCATACACCCTGTGCGATACGAACCATCCAGAGGAACTTGTTGATGTCGTCTCCAGAGTAGCCGATGAGTCCTCCGAAGATGATGAGCACATAGCTCACGTCGTGTTTACGAAGGATGGGATAAGCCACCTCCTCGGGGGAAGACATGGCTTTGCCGACGGTCGCGATGTGAGCTATACCAAACATGTCAGGCAAACCTCCTTGGCAAGATGATGGGTCGAACTCACTGTTGTTCCAAGTGTTGTTGTCGACCAACGTAGGACGATCTGCCATACCAGCGATTTGGTAACCATAATCCCACCAACTCATCACAACAGCGTCCTCCGGAGTGTTCTGTCTCAACCAGTAGTATGCTTCTCTGAAATCGTCGATGATATGCTGACTTCCGTCGGGCATACTCGAGGACAGAACAACAGAGGGAGACGAATATGCATTCGAAGTTACCCACGTGCAGTGCACGACGAAGAACAGAAGTAGTCCGATCGCGTTAGCAAGGACAGCAGAGCGCGTGTCAAGACCAAATATGCCTTTGGAGGACTTGGAACTGGACTGGTCAGATACAGCAGCGGCAGCCGAGGAGGCGACTCCAGAAACGAGCTCGCCAAGGGTACTTCCTGGTGTTGCGAGTGGCTCCTTGTCCCTGTTCTTCTTCGTCCTTTTGGAAGTAGCAGGTGTAGAGGAGGCGGTCGATGATGCAACTTGAGTTGCGCTATTAGAGCCGTTCGTGGTTCCCGCTGGGGTTGGTGAGGCATCTGCTTGCACGGCGTCCGGCTCACTGGGGTCAAGATACGTGTCAAGAAGGGATGATAGCGCAATCGCAGCTGCGACGCAAACGACGGGCGTAAGGGTTAGCATAAGACGGACCATAACTCCGGCAAAGTAGCTGGCCATCACAGCGTAGATGATCACGAATATGTGTTCGTCACGGAACGAACGGAAGCACATCACGACACCAGCCGGGAATAGGAAGATGAGGAAATGAAGGTCCATAAAGAATGAGGGCCATGCTGTAGGCTGATGTTCGGAAACTGAGGCAATGATGGGAATGTACCTGCGAGCTTTTCGTGAGATGGGTAGAACCCAATTAGGTACGAATCCACAAACTTCTTAGCATAGCCAGTGTCCCATAAGGAGTAGAAACGACCGGTCCATGGCGCAATCCAGCCCTTGTACGTGAGCGCGACGATAGCAAAGAACCCAATGATGCCAGTAGCCACCACGCTCGCGAACAAAAGTTCCTGGAATTGCTTTGAGGAAATGTGAGACCGGACAAGCTGTGCAAAGGCAACAATTTGCAAAAGTCCGAAGACGCCTGGATGGAATGGTGAACGGAGCGCAATAAATGAATGAGACATGGAAGGTTACCCAATGCAGCCATGTGTTCACTTGTTCGGACGGGCTGGAAACCAACAAAGGGAACTTGCATACTTGCGAGTGTACCGATAGAATACCAAGAGGAGTACGCAACGTATAACCGGCTGGAGTACCTACCCATGAGGAGTAGAACGAGTGCGTGCAGAGGGATCATGTTAGTGATGAACACATAGCCACCTGGAGGGAAGTTGGATCAATCTTGCCAGCGGAAAGCATCAGAAGATTCATACGAACCCCATGCGGCAACCATGTAGAAGTAAAAGACAGCAGCAACAGCCCCCCAAAATGCGCTACCTTGCTTGAGTGCTTTGATCCAACTGAAAAACGTGAACATGAGGAGGAAGATGGCGATGGCTTCATTGTCGTACGACCCGGCGACGGAACGGGATATGTAACCGGGCACAATGCCAATGAAGGCTGCGGCCAGCAGACCAGCGCTGTCATCCTTCATTTCTCTCGTGAACCTAGGTATGGTCGTTAGTGAACGCGATGGCCAAGGAAGGCAAAAGATGCAAACATGTAAGTAGCCCATGCAGTGAGGGCACTGAAACCTGGGGCCAAAAGGACACAGACGTTGCGAATGTCCACAGGAAGGTTCAAAGCATGAAGAATATTGTATATGATGCCGCTTGTGGCCATGAGACCGGGATAGATGGTACCGCCGACAACGCGACCAAGGGGGTACCATGCTGTGGGATCGAACCAATTCCAAAATGCCTAGAGGTAAATGAGCGCCTTTGGCCCCAGCAAGAGGAACGGAAATACAGACATAAAAGCCTTGGGAAGCGAGAATTCTAGTCGCACGGCTATGATAGGTTAGGGTAAGTTGCTTTCACGAAAGCGACATACGCACTAGTTGAACCATGGGTCGCTGAGAAAAGCAAGGCAAGATGAGTGAGAAACAAGTCAAGAGAATAGAGTACGTACAATTCGTGAATGATACTCTCGAAATTTATGACAGCAAAAAGCCGGGAAGCAACCGCAGCGCCTGATATGAGGCCGAGTGCTATGATGCGGAGAAGAGAAGTAGTATTTGACACGACTGCCGGAGAGAGTTTCTCAGGGAGTGGATAGGCAGACGGCATGGCCGTTGCTGTGAACGAAGAACGAAGAGACGGTTTGTAGCGAGTGACGTGTTCAAGATGAGTAATTTGACCCCTCTTAGAGGGGTCATTAAGTAATCCAACCACATATGACCCATAGTGGCGCATCATATCAAGACTGTAGTAAATTCACGTCCGTGCCTGGAAGGTGTAAAGTCTGGGAATGATGAGACAAAAATCGTTCCTGGAAGGGATTATCGAGCCCATTGATAGCCGATCGATCAGGAGGTGTAGATAGGAGACGGCTTGAATGCTCTCCGAGTCATGCACATGGACGGGTTCAAACTTCAAACCACGATTCGATCATATATAGTTTGATAGGGCACTGACTCGAAGGGTTTTCCGCGATTGATCAATCGAGCGCCGGTGAGTACCACTTACAGTAGAGCCATGTCCTGTCTGCTACTAGTATCTGAACCTCCAGGACCTCTTTATAACTGGATCGCATCACGATTTGTAGGTTTCCCCCTTTGCCCTAATTCGCTGACCTAAGTACATAACGTTTGTCGGTCGGCAACTTGGTTGCACAGCACCGCGCCTTGCTTTGTCAGTGAGCCGACGTACCACTGTCCAATATCCATAGTGAAGGCTCGCGCAAAACGTTCGGATCTGTTCGAGGCTATGACTGTGCAGCGCATCTTCCTCTAGGCTCGGCTCTCCAAATCTAGCAAGTAGCCACTTTTCGGAACATGTGGTTCGCGTCACTCGACTTTATGTGACTTGCGGAAGCCTCGAGGCGCATCGCTCGTGCTTTCGTCATGTATCTGCGCAGCCACGCCATATAAGACGCCGTTTGATCAACGCACCCACGACTCCCCAATACCCCTACCAGCCCAGACTCGCCGACGATAATCGACCTTGTCATTTCACATTCGTCCACCCACTGGTTCCCTTAAATACTCGGCATCTCTTTCAGTTCTCCTCTCCTCTAGTGATTCACTGACACCCACGTCTGTCGACAATGCTGCCCATTTCGGAGGTTCATTTCGCTTTCTGTGGTATCGCTACCGTCGCAGCGACTCTCAGTTATGCCTGCGCACGACGAGCTGTCCTTTCTCTCGCTTCCTCCAACGAGTTCTCCACAGCGTGAGTCACCGACAGTCAACCTCCCTCAAAACCAGTAACGTATAGCGGCCGATAGCGATGTCGAGGCCGGCTCGCCCGAAGAACGTTCTCTCAAGCGCAAGCTTGACGACTCTGATGAGCGCGATGCTGACGCAGGAGAACAATCACGGCCAGTGAAAAGAAACAAGACTCCACCCGTCGACCAAGATGGATCCGATGAGGACGTACGTATCACCCATCACCTTGCGACCCTTCGGTCCGTGCGTTCATTTGCTTATCGTGATAAAGTTCTACCAGGAATGGGAAGTCATTGTGGCTCCACCACCTTATGAACAGGTTGTTAGGCTCCGACAGCCAGAACACCCTGTGCAGGATCAGGGTACTCCTCCGAAAGAGGACTCTCACACAATTGAACAGGATGGTGTTGCGCCCGTTCGAGAGCTAGTATGGCCTTCCATTAACCGAAACTCCTATCTGATTACCGCCTTTCCAGTCTACTCCGCCAGCAGGTTCCGAGACTTCGCCACAGCCACAGGTGGAAGCAGGGCGTTGCGCAACTCCACTGCCTCTCCAAGTTAACCTATCCCCCAATGAGCCTGAGATTCCACCAGCACGTCCGATGACACCGCCCAAGCCCACTGTTCTGGCCAAAGTTGAACCCGTCAATGCCTTTTCCGCATTTTCAGGTTCTAGCTCGCCTTTTGCTTCGTACTCCAATGCCTCGGATGCCTCGCCCTTTAAACTCTCTGGCCAGAACGTCAGGATAGCTCCCGTATGGCGACGTAACAACGAAAGTGAATCTGACGTATTTGGTTGTGCTGGCTCCGTGAATGCCCTCGCGCCATCACCGAACGGCACAGTCGCACCTGCGAAAACCAAATCTTCCGCTCTCTCTCAAGGAAAAAGTACTCTTGTGGCTCCCAGCGAAACGCAATCCCTCGCTAAACGTTCCTCTTGTAAGTGATTTCATGATGGTCGCCCGGCGTGTGCTCAAGTTATGCTTAGGCTTGACAGGTGAAGAGGATGAAACCGTGGAGGCTGAGCTCAAGGGTGTAAAACTCTTCGTTAAGCGCGGGCGCAAAGAGTTCACCGATGGGATCTATGGGCATGTCAAAATCCTAGCCCTAAAGTCTACGCCACAAAAGCCAGGCAATGAGGAGGCTGAAACCCATTCTCGAACCCGACTACGTAAGTCACATTCACAACCCTCGGCTACCGCGATCGTTAAATGCCACATCATCTTTCCTGTGACATCGCCTCTTATTTTTGCTCTTCACGACAAATCGTTCGTCGCACGCAGTCTTCCGCCGCGATCCTTTGGGACAGGTGTCGGTGAACGTTGGGCTGCGCTCAGCGGTACGGTGTCACTTTGATGCAGCAGAAAACATTCTGCGTGTAATTTTGATGGAACAGGTGATGGCGAACGGCAAGGATTCCAAAGAAGACATTGTTATCTATGCTTTGAAGGTCACTCAGCTCGTTTCTGCGTAGAATTTCGTAATAATCTAACCACACTTTGCCTCGCCCACACAGCCTGGCCGCGCGCAGAAAGCAGACTTTCAGTCATTTGCCAAGGCGCTGTGCGATCATGAAGGACTCAAGTCTGGGAGCCCGACAACGCCCGCCAGCGGTGTTGCCGCAGCATCATAATGTAGGATATGAATTCTGCGTGGCCTTTTTTCCTTGCAGGAGAAACGGGCAGCTTTGATGACCCTTCTCGCCAATCGGAAATCGGGACGCAGGTCCTTCCGATGTCCGTGGGGTGTGGGGAATTAGGTGTTACACGCGGTTATGCGTTTGCGTCCCGGAGTCATTCATGTGAGTGATGACTGGGGTGTGTTCGTTGCCGGGTGATTTGGTACGATATGTAAGTAATGGTGATGATCACAATGGATATATACAGTGAGTTGGTGATATGCAGTCTTCGATGTGTAGAGGGAGCTTCTTCAAGGGAAATGTACGAATACATGAGGATCCAAGGAAAATGCAGAGTCGAAAGAGGTCGTAGACATATAAATGACGGCGTTGATCCGCGTCGGAACGGCAGGTTGACAACTTCCGTCCCGAGACAGAATTTCATGTTCGACGTACTTCATTCTCTTCCCTGGACGTTTCGTACGTCGAATAGGCATCTGGCAAATGACTGAAACGATGCAAGCGTGACCTAAGTCGTTCTTCACGCCCGCTATATTTCAGATGGGTTAGACCGTGAAATCAGCGTGTTTGCACAGCCTATCCGAGTCGTCAATCTCGGTGCTTGTCGGAACCACCGCATGGTCCCTTCTTGGGGGACGAGAGCGTCGCGGGAATAGTCCGTTCATTATTATCGATTGGTGAGTTAATCAGATGATTTTGCACTGCATTATTCTGTTATAACCAACGCGTATAAGACGGTGAGCGTTCGTGTCAAGGGGGTTTCCATTTCTGTCGCATTACAAACACACGACAATAGCCCACATTTCCAAATTTGGTACCTGGGACCGCGCTCGAGCTTTCAACGTGTTTGGCCGTGTCGCGTTTCCCCTGTGTCTTGGTCTCACCACTCGCCCATGGCTCGTGGGATCAAGTCACCTGAATTTCAAGCGCCACTACCCAAGGTCTCCTTTGTTTTGGTTCAAGACGACGATTCTGCACAACTCGCTGGTGTGCACGACCAACAAGCCAGGTCATATGGATGTGCGTTTCCGACACCGTTTCGTTGGCTCTTCGTTGACGCTGGGAAAAAGACAACGATTTTTCCGAGTTCCAAAGACCGGACCATTATGTTCGGTATATAGGTGAGCCTGGACTAGCAGTAGCTTTGGTCTTTTTCTGATGTCAAGCAGAGCCTTTGGAGAAGGATCTGGCCATCCAGGTCGAGTATGATATGGACGAGCAAGGTTCGGTCGATAATTTCTGCCGCATAGAGGCTCGTTCTCATGAATTCGACGCGCAGACCAGGAGTGGCTAGACTCGATCAACATCGAGCGGAAGAAAGACCAGATCAACCTGGTCACATACGAGACCTTTGAAATCATCATGGATCGTTTAGAGAAGGAGTATTTCGACTTGGTACGTCGTGTGTCTCGCACTCTGGTGAAATCACGTTGATTACCCCACCAAATCCAGACCAAGAACATCCCCAAGTCCGACTACGCCATGCCATCAGAGGATTCGACCTGTGCTATATGCGATGACTCAGAAGGGGAGAATAGCAACGCGATCGTGTTCTGTGATGGGTGTAACCTGGCTGTACATCAAGGTATGCATGTATGCTCCCCCCTCTGCGAAAGTATTCTCAAAGTTCAAGATTGTTACGGTGTTCCTTACATACCTGAGGGGCAGTGGCTCTGTAGAAAGTGTACCGTGTCTCCAGAGAACCCAGTGGTCAGTGCGTTTTCTTTTCCGAAGAGTCGGCCTCCAAACCGTTTCCGCAACCTCTCTAGTCGTGTATATTCTGTCCCAACGAGGGTGGTGCATTCAAACAGACGACCCTCGGTGACTGGGCTCATTTGTTATGTGCAATATGGATTCCCGAGACCAGAGTAGCCAACGAAGTGTTCATGGAGCCCATCACAGGCTCCGATAAAATTCCAAAACAACGGTGGAAGCTAGTGAGCATGTCAATCTTGACTATGCAACGGCCAAGCCATAAACTAACGAGCCTTTTAGAAATGCTCGATATGTGGCATTCGTGAAGGAGCCTGTATTCAGTGCACCAAGACATCGTGTTTCCTTGCCTTTCACGCCACATGTGCGAGGATGGAGAAGCTTTTGATGCCCATGAAAGGTTCGCAAGGCTCGGAGCCTATTACACTCACATGCTATTGCGAAAAACACCTTCCGGTACGGGACACTTGTGCTATCTGGTACGGTTTATTCACGAATGGGTACAGAAAGAACAGGTAGAGGCACGCCTTAAAGCCCTTGCACATGACAGTGTTACATCTAGTCCCAGCTCCAAGTTATCCAAAACTGCCAGGGCGTACGCCAAGACATACAAAACTGGACCTCCCCTTGTCCCTCACATCATCGTCGATCGCATTATTAACTACATCAGCAAGATTAACGTGCGTAAGAAATCTGAGTTCGTTCAGATGGTTTGCAGGTACTGGAGTTTGAAACGCGAAGCAAGACGAGGTGCCCCATTGTTGAAAAGACTGCATCTCGAGCCATGGACTGCTTCGAATATGGGCAAGTCACTGAGTGAGGAGGAGAAGACATTGAAACTCGAGGTACGTGTTGTCTCAAGCCCGTCGCACATGACTGAGCCATCTCCAGTACCTGAAGCATCTAAGGAAAGATCTTGATATGCTTCATGAGATAACCTTATACTCTCGCAAACGGGAAAGCCGGAAGCTTGCGCAAGTTGAGGCCATACAAAAAGTTATGGACGCCGCCCTCTTTCCTCATCTGGCGCCTATGCGTCTCGCTTTCGAGAAGGTTCTTGCGTAGGTGACAAACGGTATCTAAGTCGGCAGGTCATTCACGAATCGACAGGCTCGACCGAAACGGTCTCTTTAAGCATCCGGTACCTAAAACTGAAGTACCCGACTACTACGAGGTTGTCCAGAACCCTATGACCTGGGACACCATCGATGCAAATTTAGACCGACATGAGTACTGGGATTTAGAGGCTTTCAAGGCGAGTTATCAAAGTCTTATTTTTATCGGTCCGTAACATCTTCCTCTTTAGGCTGACGTCGAGCTCGTGTTGTCCAATGCGATTCTATACAATAAGCCCGGGACTACTTTTTACAAGACTGCTCAGCGAATGCAGACCACCGTTCAACCCATCCTTGAAGAGTTGGTCTCATTGCGACACCATCACCTTCCTGCAGATAACGCCGAGGCCTCCATCGGTGACTTTGAATTGCCGCTGGAAGCCCTGCGGCTCCTCGTTTCGCAAGAAGAGATACGAGATGCCATCAGCCTCGTGCTCGAGACCGACCCGCTCACTTCTCTATTCGATTATGAGCTAGGGCGGATTAAGCCCCCTCCACCACCCCCTCCACCAAAGCCAAAGCCAAGCAAAAAGAAGGGCGCAAAAGCTGGCAAAGCTGCCGAACCCGGTGCCCTCGATGCTGCACCTAGATTACGCGCTCCTCGAACCCGGCGTGCACTTGCTGCTGCCGCCGCTTTCGAGGCAGAGGCTGCAGGAGGCATTGTCGTGGAACAACAGGTCCAGGGAGAGCAGGAAGCGGCTGTCGAGGAAATGATCAAGAGACCTAGCAAGGCGCGAGTGACAGGTCAGCCAGAGCTAGTCGAAGATGTGGACAGTCAAGGTTCATTCAAGATGTTCGATGCGGGTTGGATTTTGCCTACAGGGCAGAAACGAGGCGGAAGGCAAACCGTCGAGAGGCCCGCACTGCCTCCGCCGAAGAAACGAATGCGAACAGGTGTGTATCATATGGCTCCTCTGCTCATCACAAGCTCAGAGCCCATTTCAGCAGAACGCGCAATGTCGGGCATGTCGATGATCAGTACGACTGTATCTGAGAATAAGACCATACATGAAACGGTACCTCCTGAGCAAGTCGCTGGACCGTCGGGTCTGACCGTAGAAGAAAAGGCAGAAGTGGACGCTTCGATGAACGTCGACCTGCCAGAAGCAGAGCCTTCTGTTGCTTTTCTTGTCCCTGCACCCGAATCTATACCGGAACCTATTCCAGAACCGGTTTCCCAACCCGTTGCGGTCCCCGTCCCTGTTCCCGCCTATTCTCCTGTTCCTGAACCGATCTCTCAACCTATTCCCGAGCTCATTCCCGAACTCCCCGGACCTGCTGCGGAACCTGCCCCAGAGCCTGCCCTCGAACTTTCCCCAGAGCCTGCCCCCGAACCTACCCCAGGACCTGCCCCCGAACCTATTCCAGAACATGTCCTCGAACTTGCTCCCGAACCAGCCTTCGAACCTGCCCTCGAGCAGCGTGTTTCTGAACCTGACCTCGCACCCGAACCTGAAGCCGAACCAGTGTCTGTTACAGTTCCGGAAGTTCAAGAAGAAACGCAAGCTGAATTGGAAGCCCGCATGGCTGCAATCCCAAGAGATCGATATACAAAGATCTTCGCGGTGGATGGCAGGATCATTATCGAAGAGCTGGATACGCCAGCCACGCGCCGGGAAAAGACTTCGCGCCGAAAGGCAGAGAAAAAGGCGGCAGCGGCAGCAACTGCTGCTGCTGCACAACCCCAACCCCTGGCACAATCTTCTGCGCGTGGGAAGGGCGATGGTCATGAATCTGAACTATCGTCTCTTAGCGAGCTCGAGAGCGAAGAGGAAGGTGGAGGCGAGGCGGGCCTTGATCAACGACATGCGAGTGCTCCCCCGCCGGCTCCGCCCATCGCAGTTCCTACCACAGCCCTCCAGCCCGCTGGTCCAGGTGAAGTTATTCTTCCAGAGGGCAAAACCCTGGAAGGAGGAACACTCGGTGAGATCTGCCTCGTTATGTATCGTAGCACATCCCACTAACCAATCCATCCTTCTAGTCTGGGCTAAAGCAGGTTCGTCTAAGCCACCCTCAGTCACCATGCAACTCTCACACTTTCTTTAGATACCTACCCGTGGTGGCCAGCGGTCGTCTACGAACCAGACGATGAGCGTATCCCTCCTGCGGTGAAGAAGCAGCGTGAAGCGCGACGTAAAACTGGCGATGGTCCTATACACTTGGTTCAGTTCTTCGACAAGTCATCGCAATGGTACGCGTGTTACGCGTCGAGGGTGGCCTGAGCTCACATATCACGCTCAACAGGCAGTGGATTGGAACCAGTCGGCTCCTACTACTTGGCGAAGACAATGGTGAGTGACGCATCCCAACGTCGAGAGGATGTTGATCGTTCTGACCCTTTTTGGCCAGCTCTGGACGCCGAATTGCTCGCTCCGACCTCGCGTCGGCAACGTTGGAAGACGGCCAGCATCCGAAAAGATTGTCGAGATGCTTATGCGTGCGTAACCTCTTTCGCGTTCTCTTCCCTCTTGTCATAATTGTCGTTCATTTCCGTAGACGAGCGATCGCAGAAATGGAGACCGAGGCCGACATGGATGCTGGACCTGATGCAACGGAATCAGCGATGGAAGGAATTGTTGCGGAGCAAAGCGCGGAGTCCAATGCGATGGCAACGGACCCTGTGGAGCTGCCTAATATGCCCCAGCCAAGCGTGATGGAAACGCAAAACATGAACGTAAGCGCTGATGGGGGAGGAGATGCGCAGCTTGCGGCTCCTGCTGGATGAGATCTTTAATGTATTTATGTCGACTATTAGCTACAGTAATAATGTATAACATTTGGCCCAGCGCTGATCAGCGTCGTAGTCCGAGTCCGTGTGAAGATCAGCCCATCAGATCCTACCACTCACTGTCCTCCAAGTTGGTCCAACTCAAAGCCCACGTCCGACTGGGGGTCGGTCCGCGGATCTGACATTGGGACCGATTGTTCCTGGTCCATCCCCATCGCAGCCAGTTGTCTCCGCACCTCCTGACTGAGATCGCGTGTCGAGTCCGGCCTTGATCGGAGTCGTCGAAGGTTGAGGATCAGACGCTCTCCCATGACGATGAGAAATGGCATCGAAATCCTGCAACGTAGCACGACGTTGCCGCCGTATGAGAAACCACGAAAAAAGACATTGTTGAATGTGCTCACCATTCCTGAAGTGTGTTTCTAGGATCCTTTTGTGTGTCATCATCGGACGTTATCCTACGAGATTCCGATGGAATACTTACTACACTCCAGACGGTCCTGTCAACGTGGTTTCGCGTGAGGAACGAAACGATGCCACATCGAGCAAAACGACGTACCAGCATACGATACAGAGCAGGGAATTGAACAAGGTTGCCTACATTCACGTCATGAGTCACCTCAGAGTATCCTCCTTCAATGCCCTTACCATATAAAACAAAAGAGCTACAAGATGGGTTAGAAGAGAACGAGACGGGTGTGGATCGAAATCATCTCACCGTCTCGTACGAGAAGATAAACCAAACGTGAGGGGCGGACACCACGTGTCGCGCCGGTCATCCGGTGGAGACTATAACATATAATGATCACTATAAAGCTGTCGAGAACGAGTCTGTCCTGGAAGTGAGACGAACATGTCAGGTGGATCCATGACCTGCTCACGTTATGAACAACATCGTCCACTAAAGAATTGAATGTTGCAGCAATGTCGGGTACGCCTTGGGGGAAAAAGAAACTTACGAGATTTGCTACAGACGTTTGGGAATGAGATGAAGGAGACAGGAGAAATAGGGCGACATACGTGGCGCGGGTGAAAAGCATATACCAGTTTTATCGAGATACTCGAAATTTGGAGCTGGAGAATGTTAGTGTGATAAATTAATAGGCTCTCAAGATGCCACACTCACGACCGATTTGAATGAAGAAATAGAGTACCACCCCAAGGACAGATAGACTGAAGAAAATGTATATTGTGTTCCACGTGATTGCAACGAAGCGCTTGCATCTCATGATTGCACAAGCGCGCATCATGACCATGACTACGCTTAAACATCAAAATGGACCTCTTGAAAACTAGTATGTATGGGTGTACTCACGACGGACCGCTTCCCCACAAAGGATCACAAAAAATGGGCGGTACAGCGTAAACGCCACGCAAAACTGGTGTACGACTTAGCTCGACAACTGAGAAAAACACTCGGGAAGATATACCCGTTCAGAGTGGTGACTCAGATAGCCCGATTCCTCCAACACTGTGAATGTCTGCCCGATCAGAGTCCAATACCGGACCATCAGAAAGAGCATTTTGATGAATGTCCATGGAGCGTCCCAGATATATTTTACCTGTTGATCGAGCATCCAGAGCGAGCTCGCTGGCAGTTGTAGTATGAAACGTACCTCGAGTGGAAGAGTAAGGAGATAATCATAAACAAGAAAAGTGTACCCTGCAAAGGCAGCCGACCTTCACGGACGTCAACTGGATGAAATATAGGTGATGCAGGAATTCTCACTTGCGAATAAGCACCCTGTCCAGAACTGTTGACGGTATAGACATGCGGGCGACGAAGAACAACCTGACCAGAGGCTGGAAGAGTGGGGTCCGAAAGGAACGTGAAAACATGTACATGGTGGCAGCGGCTTTACATATCGAGAGAGTGTGGCTCAGGGGCGGCGGTCGACAGCTTTAATCGATCACCACGCCGGTCAAATAAAAAAAACATGTCAAACCGCATGACTGCGCGAAATTTGCAGAACAAGTTGTGAAATGCCATTTCGATGGCCGTCCTCTAATGGAGTATTCTCGCCGAGAGCTTCTTGGAAGTTCGTAATGGCAGGAGCACTGAAGCCACATGATTGAGTTTCATCAATTCGAAACTGAAGCTTGCGTGTGGTTACCAATTTAGTAACTTATCAAATCGTAGGTCCACTACTAATTGAAATTGAACGTATATTCCCTTATGCGGCACTGCGTTTGTTTCGGAAGCAATCTAGTATCAGTATCCCGCATCATACGTGCCAGTCGCTCGGACAACGATCCGACGTACTGCCACAGGCTCGTAACCACCAAGGTAGGTGACCGGATCATCGAGTTCTAACATGAATTCTCGGCCAGGTTTATTGATCGTCTTTTTGCTGCGTGCTCGTTCGGGATCGGGTCTTGTAGATCTTTCCAGGACCTGTTTTCTTTTATCTCTTTATTCTCTTTATTAATTTCCAGCTGGGGGGTCCCGCCAGGTATCAGCTCATGTTCGCCACTCCAAGTTTGGGTGGTGGCGAAGCCACGGAAAATTCTAGTAAGTACTATGTACATAACCATCGCTGGATGTGATCTTTAGCTGCGACGACGATTAGCTACCCCGCAACAAGCTTAAAAACTCCGCGCGCTGAGATCGATCTAGAACTTGTCGTCTGGCTCAACTTGTTGCCCTCGTATGCATCGAGACGCCTCGCAGCCCAGGCGAAGATCAGCCAGTCCGAGTCATCCTACTGCTCACAATTGATCCAACTCAATGCCCAGGTCCGACTGGCGATCCGACTGTGGATCCGTCTGATCCTCGTCTATCCCCATCGCCGCGATTTGTCTCCGCACCTCCTCGCTGACATCGCGTGTCGAGTCCGGCTTTGCCCGGTGTTGTCGGAGATTAAGAATGAGACGCTCTCCCATGACGATGAGCAGCGGTACCGAAAGCCTACAACGTAGCACCAGGGCGTCGTATCAGAACAAAAAAGAACAAAAGAGACATTGAATGTGCTCACCATTCCTGAAGTGTGTTTCTGGGATCCTTTTTTGTGTTTCCGGCGTATCATCAGACATTGTCATAGGAGACATTCTCGAATGGCGTGATACTTACGAAGGCCCAGATGGTCCTGTGATCGTGTTTTCGCGTGAGGAAGAAACAGCGTTATGTCAAGCAAAACGACATACCAGCACACGATGCAGAGCAGGGAATTGAACAAGGTTGCCTGTATGCGTGTCAGATGGACGAGATCGATGCCTCTGTGCATCACCTTACCAGATAAAACAAAAGAGCTACAAGATCAGTTAGAGAAGGGAGAACTGATCGTATGTAATGGCCTCACCGTCTCGTGCAAGAAGACGAACCAGCTGTGAGCGGTAGACATCACGGGACGTGCAGGTTAATCGGCGCAGACTGTAATATACGACGACCACTATGAAGCTATCGAGGACCACTCTGTTCCGCGAATGAGAGATGAATATGTCATGTCGCGGCATGATTCACCCACACTGTTAACAAGATTGTCCACTGAAGAATTAAATGTTGTCGTAATGTCCGACACGCCGCAGAGAAAAAGAAACTTACGAGGTGGGCTGCAAAAGTAGGAATGAGATCAGGAAAGACGAGAAATTTGGAACCACATACGGGGCGCGGGCGAAAAGCATATACCAGTTTCATTGAGATACTCGAAGTGTGGGGCTGAAAAAATGTTGTGATGTGTCGATAGAATTCCGCGATGTGACACTCACGGCCGATCTGAATGAAGAAGTAGAGTACCACCCCAAGAATGGATAGAGCAAAGAGAACGTATAATACATTCCACGTAATTGCAACGAAGCGCTTGCATCCCGCGATTGCGCAAGTGCGCATCACAACCATTACTATGCTCAATCATCAAAATGGGTCCTTCGAAGGCTGATAGATATACTCACGGCGGATCGCTTCCCCACAGAGGACCACATAAAATGGGCGGTATAGCGTAAATGCCACACAAAACTGGCGCATGAATTAGCTCGACAGGTGACAGAAACGCACAAGAAGACATACCCGTTCAGAATGGTGACTCAAATAGCCCGATTCCTCCAACACTATGAATGTCTGCCCGATCAGAGTCCAATATCGGATCGTCAGAAAGAGTGTTTTGATGACTGTCCATTGGCCGCCCCAGATATGATCTACCTGTTGATCGAGCATCCAGAGCGAGCTCGCTGGCAGTTGTAGTATGAAACGTACCTCGAGCGGAAGAGTAAGGAGATAATCATAAACAAGAAAAGTGTACCCTGCAAAGGCAGCCGACCTTCACGGACGTCAACTGGATGAAATATCGGTGGTGCACGAATTCTCACTTGCGAATGAGTACCCTATCCAAAACTGTTGACGGTACGGACATGTGGGCAACGAAGAGGAAGCTTGACCAGAGGCTTGAATGTGGGTGCTCTTTGGACGGTCATTTCGTTTTATCTAGTTTTTGCATGTCATTTCTGACACACGGCGTTACTGTGCGACGTGATCGAGTTTCATAAATATCTCCGAGTCTTTCCGCGCAGTATATATAGACCCAGACACGTACGGTGAGGAATACTGAACACCTGCCAAGTTGAAATGGTTTGGATTGCAAACTGAGACGCAGTTCTGCATTAGAGAATACGTTCGAGTGAGGACCACAGGGTAGCGTACATGCTACGATCCGTCGGGTAGTGGAGGTACCATTCCTGCCGTAGCCGATCCTCCAAGTGTCATGGGTCCCTGTTGACCTCTTGTTTACAGTTTTTCTCACGACTACCACTGTGTTACGACGTGGTCAATCATCTTGGTTGGTTCATTGTCTATAATTCATCGTAGTCGTTCCCTTGAACCATACGCCAATCGGGTTCACTAATCGTCTTCTTGCCGCACACGGGTCAGACCAAATCGAACCCCATTCCACACGTGGTACCTTTTAATGACCTCAGACAGCTTTGGTCTCGACCCTACCCTTCTGAATCTTTTTTTTTTTTTCGGCGGTCTTATTACTGCCACTTGCTGGCAATCCAATTCGGGACCGTACCTTCAAATATTGTAAAATAATTCTTCGGTCCTGAACGATCGATTATGTAAGTAAGACTTTCCTCGGTGAATTCAAGCAATTTCCTCCCCAGATTCAGATCTCCCCTTCCTTTGTAAGTAATTCACCGTGTTGGTCGGATCACCGCCGCATTGCAAAATCTCTGAGACACTATGATGAGCCAGCGCGAAAAAGTCTTTCTGGTTAGTACATACCAATCCAACTACCGCACACTCATTTTGGGCGGCATTTATACTCATCCTTACGATCATCACTGGATAAACGATTCGTCGTGAGTACCTAACCGGTTATACTACTCCATTTTTTTAACTGGTTAAGCATAGCTATGGTCGTGATACGCGTGTGCAATGGGATGCAAGCGCATCGCTCAAGTGATCTGGAACACTTGATGATCTGCGAGGCCGCTCTTAGGGCGATTCTTGCGAATCGGTCGCGAGTGTTCGGGAGGTGGGGAGACAAATAGCAATGATGTCGTTGTACGGTGGGCGGACAGAGTCCCATTAGAACCTAGGCGTGGAGTTTGACGAAATCAAGCAGTGACATGATTTCGGACACAAGCATATCAGGCAGTGTTACTCGACGGTGATTATAGTCAGTTCCGAACGATGTCTATGCAAGTAAGTAAAGTCTTCGGAGACGGTGAAGATAAAAATCAGACATACGTACGATTCGGGCGTTCTAAAACGAGCTGAAGGAAAATAGGAAAGTAAACCTCAACCCACATAAGTTACTTCTATCCGCTCGTCCCGCTTACACATACAGCACCCCCACCATGACAGACGTTCGTGGTCCGGGCCCAAGACAAAACCGTATATCATCACAACCCCGCTGATCCGTCATCCCAAGGTGCGAATAAAAACACTTCCCCACGGCATTGAACTGTGCGACCTGTACTTGCACAAGAACGGCGATCTTGTTGTCTTGATCGGGCGACGGACGTCCGGCCGCGACGCAGGACGCGTTCAAACGTTGAACGACGCCATGCACCAGAGATCGCCCGACGCCTCTACGTTGGTATGCAGGCAGGACGCCCAGCGTGAGAAGGGTGATGTGCGACCGGGGAATATCGGAACACGCTTCCGGTTCGGAGCATGTCCGATCAGCTTCCATGTGCCGAAGCACGTCAGCCCCGCATGCGTCAAGTTGTGAGGGATCCATGGCTGCTGAAGCAAAGCCGATGATCGTGCTGTTGTCCATTGCGACGAGGCAGAGGCGTCGGGGATTGACGAGGAGTTGGACGAAGAACGCGGCTGGATAGGAGACTGGTAGGAGGTTATGCTGCATGTCATTGGAGGTGAGACGAAACACGCGTGTACGGAGACAGAGGATACTTACGTGCAACGCACGGACATGAGGGAGATCGGACGCTTTCATGACGCGCAGAACGACGCTCTCGGGTGGGGAGGTTGGTCGCGTGATGGCACTCAGAGTCATGACGGGGTTGTTTATGGAAGAAAAAAGAGGCGTAGGCAAGACTAGAAAGACCTAATCACATCGAAGGGAAGGAAGAATACTGTATTCGCTGCCAGAGTCGGCACGATTCGGAAGAGACAAAGGGGCTAAGGAAATCTCATTACCGGCATAAGCGAACGAGTCCACGGCGTGTCACACTCACCGTATCACACACAAGGACTGAAGAACACAGGAAGGTCCAGGATCAGACTCAGTTCGTTGCGACGTACTGGAAAATCATAACATTGTCTCTTTGTAACCGCGTGCCAGTTGTCAGTTAAGGTTTTGTGGCTGCATTTGACACAAGACCGGCCTTGAATCCGCTGTCGATGACCGAGTGATATATGTACAGACGAGTCTACAAGGATTTCTGCATCGAGTTCTCCAGGTTGCGCCCAACTTTCACACCAAACCAGTGGTACTTAGACTTGAGATACACGCAGGCTTGACCCAGTCTTGTGAATCACAGAGTTCCAGCCGTATGCTGGCTTACCTAGGAGATTCAAGAGTTGAGATGGATGTTGTTAGAAGAAAGGGTTATCGCCAACGACACCCGGCGCAAGGACGTCGTGAGACGATGAGATCCGTGGTTCCGTGTCTCGGAACTTGCTCTCCAGTTGCATCGTCAACATGTCCTTTGTTACAGTGCCTCGACACGCCGTCCGTGGAGCGCGACTGGCACGTCCTACGCGGTTCTTCTCGACGTCGTTGCCTACCCCCTACGAGAACGTGCTGGTGTCAAGACCGGAGCCCGGCGTGGCTCTCGTCACTCTCAACAGACCTAAGGCTCTCAACGCTCTCAACGCTGCACATTTCAGAGATATCGCCAACGCACTGAAAGAGGCGGATGACGACGCCAGCGTGGGCGCCATGGTGCTCACAGGTTCAGACAGGGCGTTCGCAGGTGCGTGATGTGCTCCAATCTCCCGACTGTGCTGAACCTGGTTGACCCCATCACCCAGCCGGGGCCGACATCAAGGAAATGAAAGACAAGTCATGTAACGCCGAGTTGTTTGCTCTCCTCCGCGCACACTCACATAATCCCCTTTCCAGTCGCCGAGGCATACTCGTCCAACTTCCTCGCCAATTGGGAGGTCATCTCCAACCTCAACAAGCCCGTCATTGCCGCAGTCAGTGGCTACGCGGTATGTCCTCACATTCTTCCGATCATCTCGCGTTGACAATCGCAGCTCGGTGGTGGTCTTGAGCTGGCACTCCAAGCCGACATCCTGCTCGTCTCGCCTTCCGCACAGCTTGGACAACCTGAGATCAATCTGGGTGTCATTCCTGGCGGTGGCGGCACCCAACGTCTCGCACGTCTCATTGGGAAATCTCGGACGATGGAATTGGTCCTCACAGGTCGCACAATCAACGCGGAGGAAGCCGAGAAATGGGGACTCGTCAGCAAAGTTGTACCCGAAGATGTCGGCGTTGTCAACGCCGCAATTCAGATGGCCGCAAGTGTCGCTGACAAGGGACGTGTCGCCGTAGCTGCCGGAAAGGAGGCCGTCAATGCTGCGTTCGAGCTGTCGCTTGCGGAAGGGTTGAGGTTCGAACGCAGGTTGTTCCACTCGTTGTTCGCGACCAAGGATCAGAAAGAAGGTGAGTTTCCGGGGGATGCACGTATTTCGTGAATGGCACCGTAATGGATGTTACTAGGGATGACCGCATTTGCCGAGAAACGCAAACCTAGGTGGTCACATTCATGAAGTGCATTGAGATGGAAGCCGCACCTTAAGACATGGTCATCTCGTGGTACTGTATGGGTTTTGGAATCGCCAAACGTTTGCTTGTTGGTTGCTCTCATTCTCCAGTTCTCCAGTAAGCCTCTTATATCGGCAATAAACCTCGAGATAGTCCGTTTTACGCACATAGCAAATAGGTACATGTGTATGCGTGACAGATATAGTCGACAGAGTGCCATCTAGGCAGTCAACTGTTGTACATCGCAGGTGTACGGCCGCAAATAAGTATGGGTACCGAGTGAATACGCCACGCATATAACCAAACGTCCGGGTGTGATTGCCGGAAGTCAAAAAGCTGAGGGAAAGCACGTCCCTTTGTGCTCTGGCCAATGTTGTTTCTGGTGCATTGCTCCGCACTGAGCAAGAAGTGAATCATACTTCTGGATTAAGAATACGAACTCACGTATACCGCCGACTTGCACCTGGAGATCCGCCGATAGGTCAGCGCTTCAGCACTGGGAATCTCGACCAATATGTCACTTGCCTACTGCATTGTTTAAGCTCTTGACCGAGCGAATCCACGCGGAGACCACATCCCATAAAGCCGCACTGGTTTAAGGGCCTTTCGAGCGTGTCTTTGACCATTCTGGACATTGCGGTCATTTCCCTACGGGGGCATCAGTCTCGAACTTGTCAGATATAATGGGTCCTCGCATACACCGTTCCTTTCAAAGATTGATAACACCGGTCGGCGGTCTCCCCAGGAGCTTGGCCCTGGTAGCGACGTCGCCATGTACCAAGTTTTTGGATGAGATTCTTCTGGACGTCTTCGGGGATGCCACTCGTTCCCTGAAGGACGAGAAGTGTCGAGAGTAACTGGCAGATGTTGGTGACTTCCACGTCAGTCGGATCGTCCATTGCGTTGGCTACGCGAGTGGCATGCAATACGACCAGGTCGGATGCAGCAGGCGTCTTTTGATAGCGGACAAAGTAGGGACTAGTATGTGTTGGATAAGGAAACCGGGAATGAGGTGGCGCGCTCACAGGTGACATACGACATTTATCGTGGTCGTCGCAATGTTGTACGGAGTTGCGTACTTTTTATACAGGGTGATCAATGCAGGAAGATACTTTGCAGAGAATTCACTTTTGGGGAGTCGACGCTGCTCCCAGGTCTTGCAGACCGATGCTCACCTATAAATCACTTGTGCTTGGGAAAGCGGCCACGTTTGTAATAGACCAAGCTAATAATAAACGAGACGTTTAGTGTTTTGACAACTCTACTGACGCGACGACAGACGCGCCTGTCGACTAAGATCCACGAGTCTGCGTTCTTCTGATCGGTCATCTGGGGTCGACGGGTCGTCGATGAGACCACAATGTCTGGCAATCGACTGGGCGTTGACGTTCAGGATGTCCTGTACCTGAGCTGAACTCAGGCCCTGCATGGTTGCGCTGAAATCAAGAGATAACGCGTGACGTCACATGTTCTGAGGGGAATTACATATTTGGCAGGAGTGACGCGTCAATGCGATCGCTTACTCAGCCCCTGTAGTCGAGACCATGTCTTCAGCAACTTCGGATACCAATATTTCGTTCTCTATCAGCTTTCGTGGTACAACTCACGAGGTGTCGCTACCATCCGATGCACCCCTGACGCGCCTGGAAGCCCTGTTAGAAGAGCTGACGTCGGTACCTCCGACCCTTCAGAAGCTCTTGTTTCGAGGGAAGAAAGTTCAGCACACGGACAACCTCACGATAGCCCAAGTTGGTCTTAGGAACGGGCTCAAGGTCCAAATGCTAGGTTCGACCGCAGAGGAAATGTCGTCTCTGAACACAACCGAGTCGGAACATCAGCGGAGGGAACGCATCCTGCGTGAACGAGCCCTTAAGCCACAGGTCAAGGTACGAAAGACGTATGCGATAAAGGGAATGCTGAATTTTCTCTTTTTCAGGTCCGTTCGACCGCCTCTTCCAATGTTGCCTCGACAATATATGTCTTCCACAAGATCGAACCGCTGACTCACCTGCCGAAGCCAGAAACTGCGCTGGAACGATTGACCAAGCTGTCAAACGATCCAGCGATTCGTCACATTATGCAGAAACATAAATTTTCTGTTGGCGTGCTGACCGAACTCGCACCCCATGAACAACCTCACCTACTGGGACTCAACGTCGGCGCGGGGCAATCCATCAAATTGCGCATACGGACAGATGTGTATGACGGTTTCAGACCGTATCTAGAGGTCCGCCGCGTGCTCTGCCATGAACTGACACACAATGTCTGGGGCGATCATGATAATAACGTGAGACATCCTGACTTTTCTCGATCAGTGCTGACATTCAATCATGCCTTTGACGTACTCTAGTTTAAAGAGCTCAACTCGCAGCTCAACAGGGAAGTTGCAGAATTTGAAACTGCAGAGAAACATGGCACACATTACCTATCGGATTTGAGAGGCGCCTACGAGCCCTCGTCCTACGAAGAAGCTGAAGCATTGGTTCACGTCCTTGGGGGAAACGGAATACCGTTAGATGATTCAATAGAGGATAAACGACGTCGCGCATTGGAGGCAGCTACTGCACGTTTGAAAAAAGATGATGAAGAATTAGAGAAAAGCTGCGGGACGATAAGGAAGTGAAGACTTTTTAGAGTCGATTTTGGCTGGGACGGTGTGGATATAAGTAGTACAGCAATGGAACATGCCAACTGTTCCATGTTCCCTCTCGCCCTGCACGATATCCGCAAGCATTCTTCGGGCTATCAGTCTATCACAGAAACGGTTGATTAGGCTTTCTTGCAGAGCGTACCATTTAAACCCACGCGCATCCGTTATTACACTATGAGCATGTAGTGCAAGACTCAACCATGATAGAATTGGGTGAAAGAAGGCTTACTTCAGTGACTGCTTCACTTGAATTTCCCCGCAGTCGTCTAGCAATCGAGCATTTCTAGCTCACCGGGATCTGACTCGAGAACTTGAATTCAATCCTGAGTCGGGAACCTGCCTGCCGGGGGGGATCACGTAATGAAACTGAGGTCAAATACTCACCATGCCAGTAAGTTGCAATTGGTACGCGATCGATTACAACGCGGAAACTTAATCTTACTGGTGAATATCATAGGTACCGATCACCTAGAGGCCACCTACCAACTTTGTCCAAGATAGATAGCACCCTGTCGAACAATTTGCCTGATGAAAAAGCTTCCTGTTATGATTCTACCACCGGCATGGCTGACCACAGGGCGCTCGAGGACGTCCGTGATGGATTCTACCCCTTGTTCGCTTCTAATCTTAACCGTTCTGTCTAACCGATACCCTTGACTTATACGCCGTTTGCATTCATCTCAACTCCCCGCCGATCAAGGCCACAACTTGAACCATTGGGGCAGAGGCAGTGGGCATGGTGTTTAGCCGGAGTAGGCTCATTTCTCATACGACACACGACAATACTGATTTTTGTCCTTATGTGTAGACTATGTAAGTTTCATTCCGCCTTTCAATCTCATACATACCCAAAGCGTGGACCTGGATGTCCGAACAAGCTCAATACAAGAAAAACGATTCGTGAACGGGACGCAAATGTCTACTAGTTGTCTACCATACGATCAACATTTTAATCTTTGTGACTGTCTTTCGTGTCGCCGAACAATAGAGCTACTCGCATCATCATAGAATAAACTCATCTTTCTTATTAGTCATTCAAGTATTATTTCCGATATCGACAACCTTTAGGTCTTTCGTTACAACTGACTCAGGCAGGCACTGATATCATAATGACTACATCGAACTTACCGCAGCTCGATCGCGTTGATCTGAGTACCAACTCATGCAATACTTTGGCAGTGCTCATCAGGTTACTCGCTCCACACGTACCATACGGCATTCACATCTTGGGAGCCATCCTCAACACGGGTCCTCGCTCCAATACGCTGCGAGACATCGACCCATCCAAGGTTTCGCTTTGGTCCACCATACCCCTCGATCCTGATGCCATCTCAACTGCCGAGCCCCCTGCGCTGTTCTCGATCGCCACCTTCTCACATCTAAACCATCAATTCAGCGTCTTTTGCTCCACCGAGTCGAACACGTCGACCGACCCGCCGACAGAGGTCGAGAAAACGCATATCAAGCACGTTTTCGAGTACATCCGGGACATGGCCCGCGCCGCACGTCCCATGTACGACTCGGTCCTCTTCCCACGCGGGAGCACCGCACTTGCGCATCCACCCAAGATCGTCGTCGGCGCCGTGCATCCAAAGTGGGCAGAGGTACTTGCACCCATGTCTTTGTGTCAAAGTCCGAACGTACGGTACGCCTTTCCGCGCGAGGCGATCGCGCGTGATGTCGTGCTGCGAACGACGCGACTCGGAGGCGACCCGTCCGAGGAGACTCAGGCTCGGTGGACGGTTGAAGCGATGGAGATCGAGGTATCCGAGATTCGAGCGTCAGATTTGCCGTTCGTACACGGTGCCTCGACTATTCCACGTTCAGACGGGTATCTTTTGTCGCGAGCGCCGTATTCGGTGTGCCTCCGCATTTGAGGGGACGCGGTGAGGGCCGCGGACGGCAGCTCGGAGCTCGGATGGCCTGTGGCATGTGGGTTGATGCACGCCGACGGAAGCATCGGGGCGTTACGCGTGGACGCGGAACATCAACGGCGGGGTCTTGGGATGCGAGTTCTTCATGCGCTGGTGGAGAAGTTAGATTTCAGCCGAGGTCAAGCCGATTCGGGGATGGTCTCGGATAATTACCAGGATGTGGGTGGAGGGGCATCGGGATGGTGCTGGATGGATACAGGAGCACACAACGATGCGGGGAACCGTTTCT
>JBBPOF010000406.1:0-25493 GCA_038091315.1 Porphyrellus cyaneotinctus | reverse complement strand
AGAGCCGCACTACAAGCACAACTCGCGCTTCTGGCTGCGCAGTTGGCAGAACTCGCAGACGTCGGTGAGGATGAACTTTCGCAGAACCTGGAGGTTTCACAAAGGACCGCTGCCATGTCCGACCAACACACGCCGCTAATCCAAGGATGAGGTCTGGGTGTCGACAATATGAAGACATGGTAGAGTCTAACAACATGAGCCAAGGACATACCTTGCAATATGTGTTCATTTGTAAATCAATTACATCGTGGTTACCGTCACTCAGGAGAACGTTATTTCGTTGTGGTTAAAGTGTGGTCTCTACAATACTTTATAATGTGAAAAATTGTCAGTTATAGTTATTGCTCAACGGTGCCGGCTTGGTCCCAGGACATGAGCACCAGAGCTGCTACCAGTCAGGTCAAAGTGTCTCCCGCACGCCCGGTGCATAACATGCGGTACGAATCAGTTGCGAACCCACACATTTTCAAGTCAAGTAAATGATATTTCAGGAACCGTCATTTCAAGGGAGCCCGAGTAGGGCAATAGTAGAGCTCGATCAGACATTCAGACAGACATGTGCTGGATGGTACGCAGCGCTGAGAGTTCACTCCAAGTGCTGAGATCTGAGAGATAGGTAGACAATCACACAATTAACAATCGTGATACAGGATACAAGGTAGCCGCACGTCGCCAAAAAAAAGAGCCGTCGTACAAATCGCGCTCAAGGCCGTCCATTGATCTTCAGTAGCTCTACCTCAAATTTCAAGGTAGAGCCCGGAGGGATCACGGGGGGGAAACCCTTTGCGCCATAAGCCTGCGTGTCATTAGAAAAAGCGGGTCAAGACGTAAACTTGACACCTACATAGTCTGGGGTAATAGTCAGGGTTGCCTTTTGACCGATCGATAATTGCGGAACGCCTGTAGGGAGATGAACCCCTAGTAGTGTGTTGGGAGAGTCCAATCACTCACCCTCGTCCCATCCTCTAATAACCCTTGAAACACCGATCTGGGTTACGAAAGGCTCGTGGCTGCGATCAATGAGAACATGGGTGTACAGAAACGACTGAGAACGTACCGATCCCTGCTTGAATCGAACTTCGAACCGTCCAGAAGTGTACCAACATAATGCATTGTGACTGTATCTATCGCGATATCAGCACGATCTTGCTTTGCGAGGGCGAGGATGGACATACCCCCGGGTTTTGGGAAGTTAACGCCATCCCCGGGAGAAAGTGTGTCGATGGTGACGCCCTAGGACATTGTGTCGGGACATAGAGGTGCTGGAAGGTGTCGTGCTGAGCTCACCATTGTACACAAAATCGATGACCAAGACGCGGTGGTGCGGAGGATAGGATTGTGGCAATCACTTATAGTGGGCGGAGTGCGGATCTTGATCCGAATCTGGTATACACTCTGGATTGGTTATCGATGTCGATACGATGGAATGATGATATGATATGGGGTCGGTTTGACATTCCCACTTGTCTGCTTGCCTTTCTTTGCCTTTACAAAAGTCTCCGAGCATTCATTTCCTGCAGCGGACCACCGCCGATGAGCCAAGGAATTGTTCTCTATGTTCTATTTCGGAGACAGTCGAAGAAGATTGTTCAATGTGCGGAGTTGAGTTATCGATTAAAGGCTATCTCACCCACTATGAATAACCTGTCCAATGCGGGGAACTCGAAGAACAGCTAGATTATCGTCAGAGGCGGAACAAAAAAGGGGGGGGGACCTATTTTGAAGTTAAGGCACATTTTATACCCTTGCTGAACGAGGCGAGCCACTGGACCCAGCAAAATCGGGAAATTTGAATACAAATGCGGGTGGGTTGTTCCAAGTATCAGATGGATGTGCTGGCTGGATCAACCAAAGCGATCGCCAACAATCATGTCGAAAAGCTAGAGTCAAAAAAATTTAATGTGTCGGAATTGTCTCGGAATGTCAATCTGGCTACCCCTATTGTTCCGAGTGGTCCAACTCGAGCTCACTCCTGTATCCGCTGCAAGGCAAAATCTACCAGGAAACTAGTGAGTCTCATGGGAAGAGCAGTGCGCAAGGTGAGCAAATACAACAAGAGAATCGTTTTGTGATGCCCTTCGTCAGCATCACGGTTGTTCACCCGAAACGCAGAAGACCTGCCAATGAATGTGGGATCTTTGGGGGACCTACATTCTCTAAATTATTGTGCGTCGCTCCGCGATTGAACTTTACGGCCAGTCTTAATGCCGTTTCGGTCCGGCTCCGCAGAGTCTTTCTGGCTTTCAGCTAAGAATTAAAGGGTCTATTCCGTGCTCATTTTTTGGGACTGTGCCCTTCCTCCACTGTCAGTGGCTGCCCTCTCTTTCTTCGAGTGCAACTGAGGTTTAACAGGGTAACAACCCGTAACATTTTCACTTCGCAGGTATCATGGGTGTTTAATCTTGGACGGCAATTGATAGTTAACCATAGCCAATCATGACGACACACCTTCATTGTAGTATATTTTCCTTACGGAGGTCACCCACAAGGTTGTTGCTAATAACAACATTTCCCGCCGTTCGCTACTACGTACGCGCGCGGTGATTGCCATGGTGAACGGCTGCGTTGTCTCGATCTCATTCACAGACCGTAACCGGCGTACACGGACACGCACGTTGATGGAGTCTTCTAGATCGAAGCATCATGGTAACCACCACACCCGCATATTAGAAATTCCACAGTCTCACACCTTGTCATACGTCCTGCTAGGGAATTACGCCCTTGGCGCGCCATGTCATAAGTTTTTCATGAGGTATGTATTGCAACTGAAGTGTCTCGACTTCGCGATGTCGTTCATTCATACGTCCTAATGGCAGTTCTGATAGCCTCAGGAGAGATCTTTTTGTATGATCTTCGAGAAGTTCTCGGGTCATGATATTGCCCATTAGTCAAAGCTCACCTTTATGGAACATTAAGAGACACCTGTGTGTAAGTGAGCCTATCTGACGTGCGAAGTGACTTTCCTTGCTGCCCCACACCTGCACAGCCGTGGCCTTCACAGATGCAAGGTCTAGAGCGCAAAACATCACACGTTGGTGAGATTGACTGCATCCCCATTAGACACCTTCCATGCTTACATTAATAAGAGGCAATAAATTATGGTGTGAACGAGCATACACTCCCGCGGGCTTTGTTGGTCGCTTACCGAGTAGCCTCACACTTTGCGCGAGGGCTTCTTATTGACTAGAGTGCGTGTCCACGGATTTGACTTGACAGAGAAGCGCTTCCCCACAGCCTATCTGGGCCTGGAAGTCCGTGCATAGCCGACGGCCGATGGAGAAAAATTCCAAGTGAACCAGCCAGCGCCTAATTCCCCGGACAGGAAAGACGTACCCGGGGAGTCTTGCAACAGAACGCCGGAGCGAGCACTCCGACGAGTCACGTCAATGGGTGTGAATGACTGCCTGCCCTGACAAACACACGATTTTCGCCGAGGCCGCGCTCATGTCCCGTCCGCCTCACCGCGATCGCACTATGATACAGGAGACGGAATGCGAAATAGATATATGACCTATTGACATGGGGACGGTGGTGGTCATACATGTAATGAATGAAGCATATGGCTTTCCACATGAAATGAAGGCCATGGCTCGTGTGCCTGGGGGAGTCTACCCCGGTAGGTCAATCAGTGCGTCCCACAGGTAGAACAAATATATGTAGGCATCCGACGTTTAGCATGCGAAATGTATCCGTTTCCACGCATGCGTAGATCTCGGAAGGACCTGCTGACGGGACTGACAGTGACAGCGATCGGTCCGCATTTGTGTAACGCTCGGGACATGAGGCACATTCCCAGAGTCCGCCATTGACAGGAATATGAATCTGTGGTATCAACAGGGGCACGTTCCAAGCGACCACTAGCGATCTGAGGTGCGTATCCAGTCCCTGCGTGTGTCTCGAAATGAGTTATTCCAGGCACATAACTTGCCAAGCGGGTGGTCTGGATTGGGTGTAAATGCAACGAGTCTGACCGATCAGATGCAAACATGCTGTGGACACGTCCGCACAACCCGACAGTACAAAGATGGCGGCCTTTGCTGACACGCAGCACACGGGATGTGGGGTGCATGGGGTAATTTAGGGTGTGATGGGGATTTGGGGCGTGTAGCCTGCGACATGAGTATGCGCCCATGGCAGTGCTGGACGGATCTAAGAGTGGGCGGAACAAAAGTACCGCACGGACATCCGCAATTCTGCGGCCAAGCTAGTCGCCGGACTTTCGTTCTGTGCGGACACGGCCACAGAGTGTACTGACCAAGCCTGCGATCATCTCGGGTAATCCTCCACACAGCGTGCACTGGACGTGTCTGAATTCATCAAATCGTTCAACACGTATACGTGGTACAAGTACTACCTACAAATTAAACCGATGCAATGCGAGAGGAAATTGTCAAAGTGCCAAGAATATGGAATCATAAGGAAGCGAGAATATAAGGCAATAGCACAATCATTAGCCCTCCAATCGAGTATGTACCCAACCAACCAGAACAAAGCTCGATGCCAATGACCCCAAATCATTAGTCCAAACTCCATATGCTAACTGGTAATGTAAATGCGCAACTAGTGGTACAAATGTACAAAATAGAAACACAAAAGGGAATATTATCGAGTACAAGCGTATGGCACAGAGATAAGGAATTTTTGTTCGGAAGGCATCATGATGTGGCCAGGCGAAGGGTGGAGATGCATCGCAATTAGGGAAGACGACGAGGTCATTATGTGTGGATGATATTCATGCATGTACGTTTGTGCGAATTGTCGAGGAAAATGCAGGTGAAAGAGAGGAATGGCTGATAAGTCAAGGGTATATCTCGTGGGTTGGCGGTATAACCATCGTCATCGCTCCGCGAATGCAACATGGGTATGAGTTCGTGACGCTCCAAAGACGTAGACATTCTGGGTATCATCTACCACTTTCGTTCGGGACTGGTTTCCTTTCCATGAAAGAGGAAGAGACGCTTGAGAGGTTGGGCAACCTCGACTTCGACTTCGACCTCCTTGATATATCCGTCGACAATACGCGTTTCAATGCGCTTCTCCTTCTTCGGAGGAGGCATCATGACAGGGTATGTCTTGATGTTGTCGTACGACCATGAGCGGACTGAAACACAGTGAGCAACAGCTGTGACGAAAAGGTCATAACTGTAACATACCTTGAACCTGTGGTCGCGATGACGTTGATGCCGAGGTGCTATGTTGTTCGTTCAAAATGCTATCTTCACTAATTGCACTTGGATAGCGACTCAGTGGACTGCACGGGCTTGCAGCGGAGAGACTCTGGCTAGATGCGCTGTGTGCCCGCATTGTAACATTGGGAACCAGCAAGCGACCTTCGGCACCCGCCTTTACGAGTGGTGTCTCTCGACGACGACGAGAGGATGTCGATGTGGGAGACATCGGAGGGGTGGAGTGTGTGTGGGGGAACAAAGTAGAGCGCGATTCGCAACGCCGAGATAGAGGAAGTGAATATTTTGCATACAACTCGTCAGTATACGATTGACTCGACCGGGATGGGGGTTGCGACGATCGAGGCTGTGCGAAAAAAGAGGATGAACTCGATGTCGCAAGGTCGCTGGACGTCCACTGGACACCCCTACTCGAGGCAGCAGCGAAAGAGGATTTACTCGCCGTGCCAACAACTGCCACGGAATCTGAACGAGGAGAAAACGAGTATACGGATTCGCGCCAAGCATCGCTTCCATCCGTCCAGCCGGGGATTGGTTTTTGAGGCGGAGGTAATTCATTTCGGGATGTAGGACGCTTGTAGCCAGGGTCCGCGCAGAGGACAGCCTGGATTCGCCTAGCGGCCATCATGATGCCACCCTGGTAGTCGTTGCGAAACTCGGGCTCAACCGTGGCAGTGGATTGAACAGGCATGATGGGTGGCGGCGGAGGCAATGGAGGAAAGTCGTACATCGCAGCAAGCGTGGCAATGCTAGGAGAAAGGGGAGTGTCGGACGAAGAGGAAAGGTACGAGTCAAGTGATGAGCCACTGCTGGACTCGTCCTCGGAGTCACAGGAAATAGGGCGTTCGAATGAATTATGAGGGACGGGCGGGAGAGGAGGAGAAGCCCGATCTGGGTTGTAATTGATGGGAAGAGCCCCGTTGAATCTGCTCAAATCGGCTATCCTACACTCATCGGAACAATAAAGGGGAATGGGTCCTTGATCGATGACTGTACGAAGTTTTGGCGGTGCGGTGGGCCTGACCTGAGGCTGAACCTGGGCTTGTGGGGATGATGCGCGTGTTTTGTTGGCGCCATTTGGTTTCACGCGGGTAGCAGTACCCTTTGAGCGAATTGTGCCCGACTTTGTTCGGGAGGTGCGCGCAGCGATGTCGCCTTGTTGGTTTTTCGAGACTGGAAGACGGGTGAGTGGGTGGAGAGGCGGAAGATGGAGTGCGCTTACGAGAAGGGGAATCCGAAGTAGGAGCTGATGGCGGGGAGGGTTGTTCGGGTGGGAGTTGAGAGACAGTGACGGTAATACGTTTTGGCATGATCTGCCTATCGCAAGTGGGACACCAGGACTCTTCGTAATTCATGTCCATTGTGGAGGTGAGGACGCGAAAACTGGGAGGATGCGAGAACAAGAGATGGTGAGACAAAGGCGAGACTTTATAGAACGAACTACTCACGGGTGGGGGCGCGTGCCACGACTGTGGAAAGGGGGTGGAGGTGGAAACCGTCGAGGTGGAGGAGGAATGTGGACGACGTATGTGGCGGCGAGGAAGTGGGGAGGGACGGGGCAAGGGAAGGAAAAGGCCGTCTTAATATTTGATTTGCTGGATTCTCAGCACAACCAGTCCAACAAGATTTCCAAATGCGGAGCTGTACCCATTCAACAATTCTGTCCCGAATTGCCCGAAAATACGACCTTTTTTTCTTTTTAGAAAACCCCGGTATTACCTCTGATTATGTGATCAGGTCATTTCCATCGGCAAGCCAACCGCGGAGCCTCGGCGGTCCATCTTTCCCCGGATATGGCAAGTGTGGTTACAGCGTGTTACGTATCCGAACAAATGCCGGCCCAGCCCTGCACTCGCCACTCGCCGCCCTGTCCGGCCCGCCCACGTACGTCCAGACCTTGTCTCACCCTGCCAATCATCCCCCGTGAAACCTGCGCCACCGGGATCTCCCGCGCATCTCCCGTACCCGTCCTTGCCTCGTCGGGATTTACCGCGCATTCCCTCCCCTTACCATCCCTGCCCAATCCCCGATTATATACCCGCACATATGGGTGACGACTGCCGCATCCACATGTGCACCGCCCGTGATTCCCCGCAATCAGCATCTATGTTTCCCATCCGTAGTCATCATTACCCGTCCGTTTCGCCGCTTGCTTGGTAACATTCGGAACACTGCATCGGCACTCACCTAGCTTTGAAGCACATGTTACAGACAACTCAGCGGCTTGACGGTGCCCCCCTGACAAAGGAACCACCGTACTGCCAGGAGGTGACTCTGTTCGCGCCCAAGGCTTCCCCGCCTATCGGCTTAAGCGAACAGGAACGCGGATGGTCACGTCCTGATTCGTTAGCCCTTGTCCAGTCACATCTCGAGGAAATTTAAATCCTAGGTAGGACGCCTCATCATCTCCTTGCACCTATCGGCTTTTTCATAACTTCGCTCCCAGCCCAGATTGTTTCGCCTCCCATTCACACGCAACGATTCTAAATGCTCCAAAGGCTGATTTTCCTCGAGACCTCCAGAGAACCACACACACACCAAGGACAACATCACTTATAAAACGACACGACGCCACGATGGCCGCAAATTCCCAAATATCGCAAGCTTTTCGAGTGCCTCAGTGGACTCGCACCTTTTTTGTGTGCTGATCCGTATTCCCCATGTCGTTCCTCGCGTGGCCCGGCGATTTGGATGGATGTCTCCAGGCCCACAGCCAGCTATCATTTTCCACTCTCTGTACTCAACCCCGGCCTTTTCCCGTGTTCGTAGTCACGAATCACGAACTCGGCGTAAGTCAACGGTTTCAAGAAACAACCCCCTTCGGACCAACTGTGGTTCAGCATCTCTTTCATGGCCCATAACAGTATTGTAAGCAGGCCGGGCCGACTCCATTCTTCCAATTCACGTGCACTTTCACGCTCTGTCTCACCCCGACACGTCGCCCAACAACGTGGCCAACCTGACTTGGTTACGTTACGATTCGTGGGTCCCATTCGCTTGTCAAGATCAGTGGCGTCGGCAAGATAATATTCTGCTCAGTATTTATTTGGAAGCATGTAGGGTGGAGTTAACTCATCGCCGTGTTGAATAGTTGGATAAGATGGATCCACAATTTATAGGAGGAGTCCACTTTCTCGACCCAGACAGGAACTTGAGCTTGAGACCTCGGAGAGACCCTGATGTGGTTATGTGTACCATAGAACTAGACACCCAGGGTCACTGCGGCCGATGTTGTCGGCGATGCTAAACCTGGTTTGGCAGAGCGTGAAGTCCCATTCAATCATAACCGTGTGCTTCATCGTTAATGGAAAAACGTTATTTCTACTACGACTATACTAATGAGCGAACGTTCATCTGAAGCTATGTCAAATAATTTTGGGTCCGTTGGGTACGGTGCGCTTATGCCCTTTAGGAAAAGCTGCCTTGTCTTCTCGAAAAGTAAACTTCCAAGACTGGGTAATCTCTGACACGATGATCGGGATCTATGCGACGGACGAGGTATTTTACGTGGAGAAGACAGTCTGACGCGATGCCAGCGATGAATTCACAACACCATGAAGGGATTTTCTCTTTGATAAGAAGATGATACAGATCGATAATCGCGACGTTGACAGGTGGTGTCGGTCGGGTGTTGATCGGGTCTTCAGTGAATCCCTCGGCTCTGGAACTCGTCGCCACCACTAGGTGTCGTTTGACCGATCTGTCCGCGCATTTACGAGTCTGCCACGACGATGTGACATCGAGTTTACTTTAAGTAATGGACAAGCAAATTGTGCCCTGGCAGGCCTAGAATTTCCATCTGGCGCCTCGGATGATAAGTGATGATGATCGACTCTCTGCTTACGGTCTGTACCTTCAAGTTACCACACTTGAGTCGGAATGGCGTTTAGTTATTGGTTGTTGAAATGCGCAAAGTCGATTCGCTGTGGCAAGCCATCACGGCAACTTCAGAGTTTTAACCTTTTCAATCACTAACCGCAACCCGTGCCACGGGCATCGATCTTAGCCTCACACTGGTTGTTCATTCACATCCAGGCAAGTGACACTCCATTCGCTCGTCAGACTAATATAACCCTCAGGCTCCCATCTCGATGCAGTGATCTTGCCTAGTAGATCGGCGAAAAGGGTGCATCTCAAGTTGATCTCTGGAGCAGAATCGCATGGCGCACGCTGATACAAGTCAGCACCCGTTGTCCCCGCTGTTCTTCAGAGCGGCATCAACACGCATGGAAACGAATGCCCCAACTACACGCCCCAGAGACATCGAAGCATTCCTTGAAAATTATCCAGGGATCTCGAAATCGGACAGAGTAAACTATCCTTCTGCGAACTATCTCTTTTACCTCAACCGGTTGCGATGTCAGCCCGATGGGTTGCTTTTAGAAGAGATACACTCAAAGTGAGTGGTGGAATGGTCCTTGATCAGGCTTGCATTTCATGCGTGGAGAGCGCAGATGGTATGCTGATTATGACGAACTCGAGTGGAATCACGGATACATTCAGTGGTTGTAAGTTCTAACTTCGCTATTCAGAATTCCTGACGTATGCCTCGCTTTAGATTCCCGATCCAAGAGGAGGGAGCGAACATGGATGCCTACCCCCTTTTACCCCATGAAATCGGATTGATGAGAAACAGCGAGGAGATTATCTGCCGTTTGGTGACATCATACGAGATGATGCTCGACTTCTACGGCATGTGTTTGCTCTCGGATACAGGGTTGCTTGGGCGTTCGCTCGCTCCTCGGGATTTTGAATCGCGCTATCGAAATCTCCTAAGTGAGTGGCACCGGTAACCAAATGGCTCCCGTCGGTTAAATGAGGGTTAGGGAAACCACACAACAATTTACGCATCACTCGTATTCTCAAATGCTTGTCTGAACTAGGAATGGAGCATCTAAACGCCGGGTTCCTGTTGTTCTTTTTAAACGAACAAAGTGAAAATGGTATGCTGAATTCCGCAATGCTGCGGCTCAGTATGGATCGATGGTGGGCTAGCTGTATACGGGACGATCATGAGCGAGACTGGGTCGGCAAAGCCATTGCGAAAGTTAGGTCCGGAGGACTATTCTCGAGGGAGATTTATGAGTCCGCTATGGAGGTTCGGAAGTCAACTGGCAAATTCCCTGCCGATATGTTAACTCAGCTTGTGGTCACTACATAAGTGTTATGATCATGTATATAGCACGGGGAAAGGGAAAAGATCATGTGTCCATGTAATTTTCGGGATGGTAGCTGTCCGATATTATACGATATGAATACAAACAATCGTACAATTGCCGAATTGTTGAAGCTAAAGCTTGACACTATCAGCCGTCGCGATCATGTCGAGGAAATATCAAAGGCCATACTCACATCCTTGCAAAAGTATCCGAACGGCAGTATGATCATTGCAGACCTTGCAGCCTGGCGATGATCATTTCTTCTCTCTTCCGCACATACATTGGACTAATAGACTGCAAGAGTTCTTCGATTGACTCGTGGGTCTGTCCGCCATCAACCTTTGTGAATGACACAAGTCAATGTCAGCCATCATGACTGTCCTTGCGAGAGTGTTTCAAATTCACCTGATAGCCACGAATGCTCAAGGTCACTTTGACGTTAGACCCCTCGAGTAACGTCACGACAGCAGTCGCCTCGTGCACCGAAGACCGCCTTGCGATCTCATATCGGGTCAAACCAAAGGACTGCTCAGAGAGAGCGCGGTTCAGTTCGTCGTAGTAGAAAGAGGGGGAGGGGGAGTGCATGTTAGCAGTAGCCTGGAGATTAAGAGTGCGTCTCCATTCTGAATCCTTAGGGGATATGTGGTTATATAGCCTCATCATCCAGCGAGGGCCGGGCATGTTATCCTGCAATACTAAACTGAAAGAACGGGTAGCCCACCGCCAAAAAGTAAAAGCCGAGAAGGGGGAGAGATAACAACAGCCCCTCACTGATGAAAGGTCCTGATGATCATTTGTACGGTTCTTGACCCTGTTGCCAATCACAGTTTGTAATACTAGCTGGATGGATTTGTCTTCATATAAAGCATGCGCTCGGCAAGCCGGCTACGACGACGGAGAAAGCTTGGAAAAACATGGCAACCAGCCGAAATCATAATCTGATTTCGCGAGTTGGATCACGAGGGGTGTATGGAGCGCTGTACAGCAAATTGCTAAATAGGCACGGTTTGTGCATTTCATCTGTTCGTCATGCCAAACCGGAACAGATGTCCGACCGTTCGCAACGATTGGATCTATCAATGTCGATGTAAAAGCATTTTTCGATCTCTTCCTGCATGGACTGACAAGCCTACTGGGGAATAATAAAATGGAGGAAAATCAAGGAGGGACGAGGGACATCCAGACACACAGGGTAATCAGCTGACGCCAGGAGAGGGGAGCTCGAAGGAGGAAATACCATGGTTTCTGCTTACGAGGGTCGTAGCGTGAGGAGAAAAGCTGGACCAATTCTTGCGACGTGGCTATGGGTATCAAACTGCGTGGCCTTGAACCTTGAATTGAATTGAATTGGAAACCTCCGATAATCGCATGGAGTGACTGCCCTTGATGGCCAATTCGTCAATTTACGGCGAGTGTGGGTCTTGAGCAGTAGGGCCTTGGAACGCCGCGTGTGTAAGTCTGTAGCAAATGCAAAGGGCTCACCGTGTTGGTAGGAGTGCGACACGGTGTCGAGGAAGTCGAACGTTTCGACCTCCAGCTACAAAGCAAGCAGGGAAAGTAATTAGTGTGTGAACTGACCCTTCTGTGAACCTTTTCCTGGACAGGTCACGTCTGATTGGAAAGCCTTGCCAGCTTTCAATGCCTAACACGGGGAATGATGTTGAAGTTACAGTTTTTGTGGGTTTCAGTTACAATGTACTCGCACAATAATCTACGATACCTGTGAATCTTTCTGCATTTCGCGGCGGAATGGAATTTGGACAAGTTCAATTGCACAAAGAATTTCTGGCTCGAAGTTCCCTCGCCAAAACGCCGACCGCTGAGCGAGTGGAGGCTAAAATCTTGTTTTCAACCGATCTCAGGCTTGTTATGGTGATGGTAGATTTAAAAAAGAACATACCATTTCGGGGTATAGCAAGCGCGCCTTGCACTGCGGCGCATTATTGTACTGCACGCTTCTGGACAGTGCGGTCAGACCGTCGCCAAAACTCGCAGTCCCCGTCCAACATTCGCACCTCTTAGACCTGACCACTGTACGTGACGACCAGCAATCTATCGGCATGGACGTAGTCAAGGCAGTCGAGACATACATCACAAAGTTGGTGTCTACTCCGTCAGCTATGAAGGTTCTGCTTCTTGATACACACACGGTGAGATTGTTCAGTCCACATTCCTGTGTATTGACTTCGCTTTCCTGGCTCTGGCAGACACCAATTGTCTCTCTTGCCTCGACACAGTCGACACTCTTGTCACATCAAGTTTATCTCACGGATCGCATTGATAATAGGTTGCGCAACCCAATGCCTCACATGAAATGTGTCTGTTTCTTGCAACCTAGTGAGAGTAGCATCGAAGCGGTGTGTACGGAGCTGCGCGAACCCAAATATGGCGAATATTACCTGTGTCAGTGCGTGGATTCTTTCGGTAAGCCGGTATTTGAGCTTACGTCCTTTGATCATCCAGATTTCAGTAATGTTTTGAGCAAATCCTCGATTGAACGCCTCGCGGAGGTGGACGAGTTTGAGGTGGTGCGAGAAGTGCAGGTAGTTGCAGCTGTTCGTTCTTTGCAGCGGGCAGACTTGACGTATCCTCAGGAGTACTTTGCAGACTACGCGCCTCTTCTGCCTTGTTTATTCTCTCTCAACCACACACCCACTGTCAGCAGACCCTTGTACGGGCCGTCTCCTAGCAGTTGGGATAACACTGCTTTGGAGCACTCTGTGCAGGGAATTATAGCAGTTCTCCTTAGCTTGAAGAAAAAACCCATCATTAGGTATGAGAAGATGAGCGGCATGGCCAAAAAATTGGCTAATGAAGTTCAGGTGAGTTATCTTTCTGTGTAATTGTCTGACCATATTCATGTTAGTACGCAGCATCGTATCCAGGCGGAGTCGGCCTTATTCGATTTCCGCCTTACGCAGGTAGCACCACTGTTACTCATCCTTGATCGGAGAAACGACCCCGTCACGCCTTTGTTATCACAATGGACATATCAGGCTATTGTCCACGAGCTTCTTGGTATTCAAAATGGAAGAGTTAACCTCACCATGGTTCCTGACATTCGGCCTGAACTTTCCGTAAGTTCATTCCCGCAGATATTCATATTCTTCCACTTGTCTCACATGTCCGACAGGAAATTACTCTTACCACCTCGACTGATCCGTTCTTCCAAGCACATTACTTGGCCACATTTGGTGATCTTGGTACTTCATTGATAAATTATGTCCAATCTTATCAATCACGGTCGCTCGCTCAATCCCCCTCGGCTATCAACTCTATATCGGACATGAAACGGTTTGTTGAGGAATTTCCCGAGTTTAGGAAGCTTGGTGGGAACGTCAGTAAACACGTTGCCCTCGTCAGCGAACTCAGTCGGCTGGTCGAGAGAGATCATCTACTGGACGTTGGTGAAATAGAGCAAGGCCTTGCGACAAGTTCAGGCTGCGATTTCAAGGTTCGTACGACGTTCGAAAGTTCCCCTTTACACCCTCAATTATGTTTGAGCACAGGCCGTCCAAGCTCTCGTCTCGAATAACACCGTGCCTGCATGGAATAAGCTCCGGGTTGTTATTCTATATGCACTGCGCTATCAGAAGACACAGACGAACAATATTTCCATGCTCATCAATCTTCTCCTTTCTAATGGAGTACCACGTGAAGATGCAAGGGTGAGCGGATTCATAGTATTCATTGGGTCAGCAGCGATTGAACTGTTTCGTCAAGCTTGTTTATGTCCTTTTGAATATCGCTGGTTCTGATCAATGGCAAGACGATTTATTTTCGACGGAGACACTGTTAGCCAAGGGCAGGTCTGCGTTGAAAGGCTTGAAGGCAAGTTATATCCATGTTGTAACTTGCTATTTACTAAGGAGCGGTACAGGGTGTCGAAAACGTCTACACTCAACATACTCCACACCTCTCACAGACGTTAGAAAACTTGTTCAAAGGGCGTCTGAAAGAGACCAGTTATCCGTTCTGTGATGGTGCGGGAACGAACCTTGGTTTACACCGGTATGCTGTATAATCCCAATGAATTCCTGGTGCTAATGATTGTCCTCAAGCCCGCAGGATATTATCATATTCATGATTGGGGGAACAACATACGAAGAGGCCAGAACAATTGCTTTGCTGAACCAGGACTCTGCTTCATCGGGAACACGGGTGCTACTTGGCGGTACATGCGTCCACAATTCGTCCAGGTACTTCATGTCAATTTCGGTTCTTATCATGATCAGGTATTGACTTCTTCTAGCTACTTGGAAATGTTTCGCGCTGCAGCAGAGTCCTTTCCCAACGCTGTGTACGAACCGCCACCAGAATCGTCATCAACCGCGCCATCACTAAACCTAAATCTGGGCAGCGTCAATGTTAGTCTTGGTGGGCCGGGTGGCTCGGGGGTATACAGAACAAGCTCAGACAATGTCGGAGTTCAAGCCGAAGGCATCAGAGACGGTGTGCGCAACCTCATAGACAAGGTAAAGCAGGGCGTAGACAAGATGGGATTATGATTTGGCTTGATCGCAGTCATGCACATCGAGTTACTGTTAACTACTGTCGTTGATGGAGAGTACGAGACCGGGCACCTGATAATTTTGACGGGACGTTAGATCTGTACCGCTCGAAACTTTGCATCTCCTAGATTCATTTCAAGAAAGGACACGTTGGCAGATCAGTCACGTGATGCCAGAAATGAACTGGCAGCCATTTCTTCTCCACACGACGAATCTCATCCCGTATACTGCTCTAGCTTTTTACAGTCGCTATCCTTGACCACGGACTGGCGTGATGGCGAAGGGCTTTCTAGCAGGCCTGAAAGGTATCGATGCCTTTGGGAAGGTAAATCGTTATTTATGCGTTCTTGTGACACGTCGGCACCCTACATCTTACCATGTGTCGACCACTAGACCACAGAAGATGTGAAAGTGAAGACGCGCACTGGTGCTCTTTGTACGTTTACCGCCTTTTCCTCCCGGCGCTCCGACTTACGTCTTTTGGGTATCTAGTGACACTCGTTTCAGCTTGTATTATACTGGCGTTCACGACGATGGAGTTCTTTGATTATAGAACAGTTGGAGTCGACACTTCAATTGTTGTTGATCGAAGTCGCGGACAGAAACTGAGCGTGAAGGTGAACGTAACCTTCCCGCATGTCCCTTGTTACTGTGAGTGCTGGCCGTTCCCCTTCCATTTCCCTGACCGCTAAGCCGTATACCATCCTGCGTCGTTGAATGTTGCTTTCGAACGCAATACTCCTAGTGCTTAGCGTGGACGCTATGGATATTTCCGGGGAACAGCAACGAGACGTGTCCCACAACATTGCTAAGAAACGACTCACAAAGACTGGCATCGATGTTCCCGAACAGCGCAATGGGGACCTGCGAAACGAGATAGACAAGCTAGCGGAGAAGCGCGGGTCGGGATACTGTGGCTCTTGTTATGGTGGTACGGCACCGGAAAGTGGATGTTGCAACAGTTGCGACGAGGTTAGGCAGGCGTACTCAAATAAGGGCTGGAGTTTTAACAACCCGGACGAGGTCGAACAGGCAGGTTGAATGCTCATTGAATGAGCTCTTACGTGTTAACAGTTTGCCATGTCCCAGTGCATTCAAGAAGGGTGGTCGGACAAACTCAAGGAGCAGGCATCGGAAGGTTGCAATGTTGCTGGACGCATTCGAGTGAATAAAGTTATCGGCAACATTCATATATCCCCAGGAAGGTCATACCAAACCAATACTCGGCATTTCTACGAGCTCGTACCTTACTTGAAGGACGACAAGAACATCCACGATTTCTCTCACACCGTCCATGAGTTCACCTTCATGGCTGATGATGAATACAATCCGACCAAATCCAAGAAAGGAAAGGAATTGAGGAAACGTATGGGTATCGAAGGGAATCCTCTGGACAACTTCGAAGCCAGGGTTTGTTGACTGGAATGTACTCGCAAGCTCTTGCTGACTTGATCCATCTCTAGACCACCAAGCCTGAATACATGTTCCAATATTTTCTCAAAGTCGTCTCGACGCAGTTCAGGACCCTCGATGGGAAATCCGTGCGTAAAAGTCCTATTGGAGTTCCGTGCAAGCTAAGTTGGCACACAGATCAACACCCACCAATATAGTGTGACTCACTTTGAGCGAGACTTGACGAAAGGTTTCGGTGAAGAGGACAAGCAAGGAGTTTACACGCATCACGGGGTTTCAGGAGCACCAGGTACGTGATCGTGATCAAGAGACACATGGGTGCTGACCCCTTGCACAGGCGCGTTCTTCAACTATGAGATATCACCCATCCTAGTCATCCACTCCGAAACAAGGCAATCGTTTGCACATTTCCTAACATCGTGAGTGAGCTGTCTTAGTGACGATGTATCTGACTGTCTTTCTACAGAACGTGTGCAATTGTTGGAGGAGTGCTGACTGTCGCTGCGTTATTGGACAGCGTATTATTCGCAACGGGGCGCCGGTTCAAGAAGGGTGGCGCTAATGGGAGTACAAAAGTGCTTTAGATCTTGTAGTAACTGGGTCACGATTCGTCTGCACGTTCATGGGCTATCTATTCTGCTTGTGATTCCACTGTATTTTGAGTCGGGCTAAGAGTGAACTGAATCTTCGGCAAACCATTGGCTTTCAACATCAGCGTGCTTGATTCGAGCCTCTGGTCTTGTTCTGGACAACTCATTCGAGCACGACCTTGTCCTCGGTGGAGGAAATGGGCCCAACGTATCAGAAGGCGTTGGGACTTGCGGACAAAGTCTTGTACAATTGGAGTCTCGGGTGTTGCCGAAATGGGTTGACCATGAGCAAGACACCCGCTGCCGTCCTGTCCGACGCGCTCACCGTCTTCAACAGGGCCGCCACCCTCGCCGTACGCGTCAAAGTTGTTCATCACCTCACCTTCTACTGATCTCAGTTCTACGATCTCTTCTAGTTCACCGCAGCTCAAGATCAAGCGCGCAGGGATGTCACACAAGCAACCACCGACGCACGCGAGGCTCGAAGGGAACGCGACGACGCTGTCAACGCCCTCCACGCCTCAAGGCTCGAAGAACAAGCTTGGAAGCAAGAAGCCGGTGTATGGAAAGCTGCAGTGAGCAGGGTCCCTCGTGCTTCACGCGTTCGCCATCTCACCTTCGTTTCTAGGCAGACCAGGCTGAGCTGACTGTATGCTTTCTGTTTCGCTTCTGAGACGCGCTTTGACGGCCTATCCGCGCTAGATCAACCACCATCTCGAAACCATCGCCCAACTACGTCAGGAAGCCACTCAATGGAAAAATCAGTGTCTTCGCCTCGAGGAGACCTCGAGACAGGAAGCCGTCAGCTGGAAAGAACAGTTTCTTCGTGTCGAACAGGAGCGGTCAAAGCTTTCTCAACGGGTAGATGAGCTCGTAGCAGAGCAACTGAGTGCTGTATGTCCCATCGGTTCAAATGGTGTGCCAAATTCCCTCAGTACTTGTCCAGGGCGGGCATGCCCAGACATCTTTGCCATATACACCCATGGTGAAGTACTCCACCATAGGTGACCTGTCCGCGTCCACTCGATTACAGTGTGCCTCCGCGTTTGGTTCCTTAAGTCCAAGTCTACAAGAACACCCAACGTCAAAGTCTGCACCGTCCACGTCCAAGAAAACCTCGAGCATAAATCGACCCCGCCCTGGACCCATCTCACAACTCCCAACCCCGATATCAGAGAACCAGCGTAGCGCACGCCAACGAGCCACACAAGCAACGGCTCTCCTCAGCGCTCAGCCGGGATCAACATCAAACAGCACGCGCCAGGTACTCCTTCGCCGTGTCAAAGCTGTCGTTGAGGTCCCCGTGAAAGAAGAAAGTGTTGATCGAGGGGGTGTAGGACTAGAGGAACAAATTTCAGCTTCTGCCTCTAATATCGCCTCGACCTCGGCCTCATCCACATCTATCTCCAAGACCCCAAATGTACTTCCCAGAGCCACAGAACCAAGCAAGGCAGCTACACGTGTTAAACGGAAAGCAACCGCGAAGCGAACCTACGTCGAGATTGACGACGAGTCACATGGTGATGACGCCAGCCATGATTCCAAGCAGAGTGATGCGGAGGAATACCAACCTGTTTCGGATGGCGATGATGAACTATTGATGGGTATCGAGGTCAGCAAATCTCGGGTGTTCAATTTATGTTTTATGTTCATAGCACATCCACAGACAAATCGCAAGGAAGTGTACGGTATGAAACGTGTTCTGAAATCAAACTCTGTTCAGAGAACAAATCGTCGCCCTCCTATAGGGGTCAACAACCGAAAAACACTTCCATCATTGCCACCATCTACGAAAAGAAGTCGGCCTTCCACCGCTTCTAAACCATGAACATGTCTATCCTCAACCTGTTCTGGATATGGAATTTCTACTCGCGTTTCTGCTCCCTCATTTATTTCCTTACTTATGACTGGTCTGCCCATGCAATCTCGCACGTCGGAAACACATTTTCTATCAATGTTGTCTCGCGCCATGACGCATGTACCCACAATGTAATTTCCATCTTTGCAATCAAACTCGCTAGAAGATCTTTCCCTACACTGTTTCTACGCCGATCATCTCAGTTACGTGCTCGGACGGGAGCCTTTTCGCCGACGTATTCGTCGAACCACCTGAATACTTCATAGTGCCATTTCAGGCTGTTGCCAGTATTCAATACCCAGTGGTTTTCGTCCGGGAAGATTACCAATCGGCTGGGTACCCCAAGTCTGATTCCAGAGTGTGGCCTCAGCGCAAGACCGAGGAGTCGAGCAAAAAGAACACGTACTGCTGCAGGGCATGCCATACCGCGATTCCGTCGCTCTCGGGCAAGCGGTAATCCTTGCTCCCATGGATAATCAGCTGAGGTGTCGACCATTTACTCACGGTGTATGCGGGGCTATATCTACCACGCCGTGTGGTCGGGGATGAGCGCAGATTCCCGATGATGAGGACAGTAACGTACTTGCGAGACAAAGCAAAGGATTTTTCTTCCCAGGGACGTCCTCCCCACTCGTGGTTGAACTGTCTAGGTATCAGAAGGGACCGAAGCAACTAGCGATAGATGTGTACGCACGAAGAAGAGCTCCTCAGTTGCATAACCGTTGTACGTAGTGTCGAAAACCTAGCACCGTATCTTTAAAAGCGATGGAATGGGGATACACAAGACCGCTTACGCCATCATGACACACCAAGGCCTTGAAACCAAAGCCGAACTCGGGGTTTCCTTGAATCCAACTAGGGGATATCTGGTCGTCAGTGATGCATCCTCGGAGTTGAAGAAGTAGGTACAGCCTACTTGATCGCGTAACCACCATAACTCGCGCCAGCAGCGACCGCGCGGTCAGGGTCAATCTGGTCAATTGATTCCATGAACTTTGAAGCAGATCAGTGATGGAGGATAGGATGCCGATTACCTGGGGGTATTTCTCCAACACGTATTCCCAACCCTTCCTAAGATCCACAAAGGGCTTCCCTCCCCAGTCTTCCTTGATTCCCTCAGTCAGATCTGAGACACGTTTTAAGAGGACTGAGACGTAGCATGCCAGCAGTAAGACCGCATACCCTGGCCGAAAGAAGTGGAACCGGTAGGGTTGATTGCAACGACGACATAGCCCTGGTTGGCGAAGACTGGCCTGCATTGGATCCCAAAGAAATAGCATCCAGCAGACCATCACTGACCGTTAGGATTCCAACGAGTAGACCAAGAATCAGCCCAACAACTCTCAGGACCTAGGTTACCGTGTATCGGCCTCACATCACTTAACAATGTAACGGAACTTACCGCCGTGGATAAGCAAAACGACAGGCCATTTCTTCACGTCCGTGGTCTTGTAGCCGGGGGGAGTGAGGATCCATCCGTGGATGTCGTGCTCCGCACCTTTGAACCAGAAATCCTCACCAGGGTGAAGGTATTTGCCCTGGAGGGAAGCAGCAGAGAACTTGGTGATTTGGGTAAGCTCGGGATTAGTAGGGTTCGATGCATTCTTTTTGATATCCGCCTCGGCAAGTTGGAGGTTGCTAAGAAGATAAGCGTCATTTGGAGACGTGAGCGAGGACAGCGCAAAGAGCAGACGACCGCCCGAAAGTACTTGCAAGCCCGAAGCAGTGTGTGTGTCAGTCAAAGCAAGGGGGGCATTGTACGGCGAGGTGAGTTTTGGATGGGAGGTCGATTCACTGGGGGTTGGAGGGATCGGAAGGAGGAAGATCTTCGCTCTGGCAATGTCTTCGGTAATCATGTAGATGAAGTCGCCGCTTTCCGAGAACTGAGCAAATGTCGTTTAGTTATGTTCGCTAGAGACCAGAGTGGTACACACTGCCAATGAGCTGGGGGAACGATCCCAGTCCTGGGTGATGGTGAAACTGACGTGTTTTACGAGGTCATGAATGACGACCTTGGCCCTGGATCGCATGTCAGATTGGCTGGTAGGAGGGACTACATTGGCGAAGTGACATACCTGTCTGATTCATGGCCGTCTTCATCAAGCTGAAGCCAAGCCACCTTGTTACCCTGAGGGCTGAAAGAAGGAGCATGAGTTGCACCATGCGCACCGGATGTGAGTTCCACGAGTTCGGAGCCATCAAATTCGACGATGTATATCTATGGCCGATTCAACAAAGTGAAAAGGAACATCAAAGCGACCACACATTTTGTTTCGTATGAGTTGCTTTGAGGAGCTTAGGGTCCTTTGCCGTGAGGATGATCTGACTGTTTGAGATATCGAAATCGTCTGTTCCACCAAAAGGTTCGACGGGAGAGCTCTGCGATGGCAGATCCATGGATGACGACACCGTTCCACTATATATGTGTAACATACCAAATCAGTGTCCTGGAGGACATTGGTAAAGTTGTCCCCAAGGACGAAAGTTCCTCGTTTATCTTTATGTAGCCGTACAGTGAAGAGAGATTTGTGCTTGGGACCAACCCAAGTGTCCCATTGACGTTCGAAGGTCTTGTCATAGACCAGAGCTGAATTCCCGCGGTTCTCGTACATTTCGTCGTTTTCCTTGACAGCCATGAGATTGCCATCCGCATGGACGTACGCAGAGAAGACGAGTACGCCAGTAGAGTGTGCATAGCGGAAGTCTGCAGCAGTGGTGACGGGGAAGGACCCAACGGGAACGGACTCGCCGACATTAACTGAGCTTCCGATCGGTGTGATTGGAATGGCGAACAGTTGTTGTTTCTTTTCCTTGTCTTCGCCTGTCTCTACCACATGCGCGATGGTGCGCGCATCAAGCCAGAATGCGTCGCCTCCGTCGGGAAGGGAGAGTTCATATGGGTCTGACCCTTGGACGATGGATGTTATGGCAAGCGATTTGTGGGTTCTATGTAATATGAGTTGGTCCGGATCAGAAGGAGAACTAGATCTGGCATGACTCACTTGCGATCGTCGAAGGAGTATCTGCTGACGGAGATGAGGGCCAAATCACCGTCTGGGTTGGGAAGGGGTGCACCTGGCCTTGGCAAGGCCAACATGTCCTGTGGGGAAAGGATCTCGGGTGAGGATTTGAAGGCAAACTCTGCGGACATGGTCGTCGGTGGAGGAGCAAAGGGCCACTGGAGGGAGGGAAAGGCCAAGGACCACATATCCTAGTACTGTACTTGATTACAAAATACAACCGACTTGGTAACTCTCAAGTACTAAATAACTTCGAATCTGGAGGAGATTGTGAACCATTGGCTGGGAGAATGTTTTGAGGTCGGCGGAATGTCTACTCCTCGTCCATCTTCTCGTCCTCGTCGACCTGCTGCTCTTCTGCAGAACCCTCCATCCGCGTGACCACCCCCGTGTTGGAGTCCCACCGTGCCCTCAGTCCCACTCTAAACACGACCATCTTCTCGCCAATGAGCTTGAGCAGTTGTGCCTGCTCGCTCGTGAGTGCCTTACCCTTGTCGCATATCTTGTGCGCTGTTTCCAGCGTAGGCACTCCCCTCTTTAGTGTTGTAGACAGCCCTAGTTTACGCAGCTGAGGTTCCTCGTTGTGTGGGAGCGGTTCTGGGGGGTCCGAACATACTCGCATCACAGGACCCACGGGTAGTATCACTGTCCGGCTGGCAATGTTACCAGTTCGCGCAAAGTCGGCTTGTCGAAAGTCGTCGAACCAGTCGATCACTTCCTGTGGCTCTGTGTCGGTAAATAGCAAACCAACTTGGCCTTTTATTTTCTGTCATTCGATGACGGCCGTGAGCTGCAAGCATGCACGAGTCAGAGACGACATGCCTCGGCAAGTTTGTGCAGTCCTGGCCGGTGCTCTTCTTCTTGTGTATTTCCAACTGCTTTTGCCATCACCGTGGCCTTGCCGAAGAATATCCGCGCTGAACTTGATTGCCGTCAGACGAGAGGCGTTCGTGCTATGCAACGTCCACTCACTCTCTCCAGAGATTTCGGACGGTTTTGAGATGTGTGTTGCGCATCGCACCCACTTCGAATAGCCAGCAGTACTTCCATTTTTCTGCGCTCCGTTGAATCTGTCGAGGTCTCGTTGGGACGATGAGCATGATCGGCGATGTTATGCACACCTCATTCAAGAGCGCGTTTTTATGTTCCCTGGTCTTCTTGGTGACCTTTGTGAGCGATACTGAACGTCTTGCGTCAATCGCCGCAACGTAACCATACAGTCTCTTTGATCTCACCGATTTTTGAGCGTTTTGACTTGGGCATGTTGGTGAGGGCGTGGATTTTCAAGTCCGCCAATGCGATCCCTTGGACTTTGCCATGTCATTCGTTGAACTCAGGGCTCTCGAGGACGTTCTCGTCAATGCCTCTGGAAAACTCGCGCTTCACGACAGATTTAGGGCCCTCTTTTCCCTCAAATCCTTCAAAAACGACGACGCAGTCGCGATCATATCGAAAGGTGGTCCTTATTGCATCTCATCACGCGCTCGGACTAACTTTGCCTTCGACAGCTTTTAACGATCCTTCCGCACTGCTCAAACACGAGCTAGCCTATTGTCTTGGTCAAATGAAACGTACATCCGCGTTGCCCGTTCTTGAGTCAGTTTTGCGAAAACAAGATGAAGATCCCATGGTCCGACATGAGGTATGGCATCCTATCACGTATCACCTCCTGCCTGACATCGTGCGGGTCAGGCAGCGGAGGCAATGGGTGCGATCTCATCCGCGGCATCAGTTCCGATCCTGCGCGAATACCTTTCTGATCCCAATCGGAGCGTACGCGAAACTTGCGAGATTGCACTTGCAAAGATCGACTGGGATAACTCGGAAGAAGGGAGGAAACATCATGCGTCTATAGAATCTCCAGACACCATACCGTGCGTCTATTCACTCCGACTTAATTTCGTGATGTCCTCATCTGACTATGATAGCACATATACCTCGGTTGATCCCGCTCCCCCGTCTTCCCAACTCCTTTCAGGACAACCAAAGCCTGACGATTTGACCCAAATGTCCATATCATCACTCAGAGAAAAATTGCTTGACAAAAAACTATCGCTCTTCGAGAGGTACCGGGCGATGTTCGCCTTGCGCAACATTGGCACGCCAGCAGCGGTGGATGCACTCGCATGTGGGTTCTCTGATGACAGCGCTCTTTTCAAGTAAGTGAACCACGCCTTGCTTGGCGTCTCGTCGCTGAGGAGATTGCAGGCATGAGATTGCATTCGTTTTTGGTCAGCTGTTATCGGCCCACTCTGTACCCTCTTTGATCAAGGTTCTCCGAGATGCCAACGAATACGACATGGTGCGACATGAGGCAGCAGAAGCTCTTGGTGGCATTGCAACCCCTGAAGTACTCCCACACCTAAAGGAATGGATGACACGGAAAGATTCACCCACTGTCGTTCGTGAGAGCTGTCAAATTGCCATTGACATGTGGGAGGTAAGTGGTCTACCTTGATCCGCAATGCCAGTTTAACCGTTCACTTTCAGTATGAAAACTCTGGCGAGTTCCAGTATGCGAACACGCTCGAGACTGTGCGCACTGCTGGACCTGCGGCTGCATAAGACGAATGCCGGACGTTTTAATAAGTGACACGTTCGTGCATTTGCATCTCAATAGAATATACACCAAGATTATGGATGTAATATGTGTTAAACTGCATGTGCAGAGGAGAGGCTAAGGGAATGTAAGGAACTAGTCCGAGTGAGTAAATACATATAAAAGGAGTGTAGTTATGGCCTACCCCCAGTCAAGTGGTACGAGACTGGAGGAAAGAGGTAGCGGCGCGTCGCGTGTAAACTAGCGATGTCCAAATAAGGAAGCGTAGTACGTGTACCATTAAGTGTATCTACAGAGGGCTGAATCTCCAACAATATGATCCTCGAAGGGTCTATGTATGATGATAAGTAAAACGTGAATCATGTCAGCGACAAGTGTGTAACGAATAATCTCTACTCGGTATTGAACACCAGGGCTCTAATCTCTATGGATTGCCTAAGAGGGGGATCGGCAGGACTTGTGTTGTCATAGAAAGCTGAGTGGGGCGTCAAGCGTGCCCAGTCGACGTCAGAGTCGAAGCAGGGATCTGGCTGGGGCTGGCTCGTACGTCGTTGTCTTCAGGCGCGTGTTTACGGTGCAGTGCTAACCCGATGTTCGTTTTGTCGTGCGATCGATATTTGGGAACATGCGTCTGCAGTATCTCAACGTTAAGGCGGACGTGCGTATCTAACGCGTCGTGATCATGGCCGAGGCTTACCGCGATACGTATTTTGCGCCGTTATCTGGAACGTATCAACTTTGACGAGAGGTTCTTGGAAGCTACGGGAGGTGAACGTGCTACGACGTTGTGAATTCGAGTGTACGCTTTGCGGTGCCAATTGTATTTCTTTTCGTGACTGCATATTGCCTATACAAATCCCTCATTGTTGCGTCTCCGCCTTCTTTAAGCAGACTCTGGTTGGTCCTGCATGGCAAGCTCATGAGCATGTCGAGGCTGTCGTGTGCGCGGGTCTTCTCTCGTTCTCCAAGCTTGCAGTCACGGAAATCACAATTATATTATAAACCCTTGTGAAGACGAAGAGGATGGGGCAGCGTATTTATATTCGTCTGGTCCGGTTGAGCAAAGTCTGGCGCAAGCTGAGCATGCTGACGAATGAACATCGGTCGGCGGCGGCGACGAGGTCGACGGTCGCGAAGGTGATGAGCGACTTGACATCCAGACGTCGAGTGAACTTGAAGTTACTTGCCTACAAAGT
>JBBPOF010000405.1:0-25517 GCA_038091315.1 Porphyrellus cyaneotinctus | reverse complement strand
ACCCTAACCTGGACTGCCATTATGTTAGTGTATGAAATAAAGTACTGACTCTTGGCTTTCTATAGCATCAAGGGTCAAGAGATTTGAATAAGATTTGATGAAATGGCAGCCATTTCAAAATGATCAATCATTGGGACAGTTTTTTGACTGTAGGTTTTTATTATGTAGTAGTTAGTCATTTGAGCCTATGTCCTCCATATATAAATCTTCATACTTTGTCTCTGTACTTCAGTTTGAATATCATCTTAATCACTTATATAAGTTCTGTGCCAATGACCTCATCACTCTATCTACCTCTGACCTTCCATTGTACCTCTAGTATAACTCCAGCCCCAACCTCTAACTCCTGCACTCTCACACTCTGGATTTCCTTGGACCTGATCTAGAAGAGCCAGATTTAACAGTATATTCAACTAAATCTTGTCAAGTACCCTCAGTTATAACTACCTGTACTTGTGCTACCTGCACAACCCACAACAACCTGCTCCAGACTGCCTTTGGCAGTCACTGAATAATATCAGAATTGCAAGGTGGCCTGACCTTCTCTGCTTACTCTGCTCCCCTCCCACTTCTGGAAACTACCTCCAGATGATGAAAACCTTCACAGTGATCATCCAGTGAATCCAATAGGGCATGGAGCAGGAGGTAGGGAATGGTGATGATGATGGTGATCCAGATGACTTCCCCAACTCTTTCAACCATGATGACAACAATCCATTCATTGACTATGACAATGACCTTTTAAACAATCTCATTGATGCTATCCACAACACAACTCATCAAGCTCTCCATTATGAAAGAGGCTCCCCTGAGTCCAAAATCAAAGTCCACAAATCAAACACCTTTGATAGATCTGATCTGAAGAAGCTTTGTTCATTCGCCATTTAATGTGAACTCAACTTTCAAGCAAACCCCCATTCTTTTAGAATGGATTGTAATAAAGTCATGTGTGTCCAATCATACCTCAAGAGCATGGCCCTGGACTACTTTGAGCCAGATCTACTCAAGGATGCAGCTCTGGAGCATCACCAACTCTGTATGGATGACTAGCAGTCATTCCTCTATGAGCTCCAGGCCAACTTTGGCCTCCATGATCCTGTTGCTGAAGCAGAGGCTCAGCTCAAGCAACTGTGCATGTATGATAACCAGTGCATTAGCAAATACACTGAGCAACAAAACTATTGCAATGTTTGCAACATTTTGATTGCCAAGCTAATAACTTGGCAAGCATTGATCCTAGACCTATAAACCTAAGTATTGTTAGAAAGCCCTACTCAAGGGCTTTCCAAAGATACATACATTGCTTAGGTAATTCTTGTTCTACCAGGCAATATTCCGGAATTAATCAGGGGTACTCATTGCAATAGTTTTGTTGCTGATATCAAGCATATTCAAACTAGTATGAAGTGTATCCTCTATTGGCCTTGATGACCTCCTGAACCCTTCTAGGCATGCTTTCAATCAACCTCTGACACTGGTCCACTCCAATCCTCTCTCACTCTGTCTGGATACACTCCCAAAGCTCAGTAATCCCCTTAGGTGTCTTAGGATACTCTGCTAGCCTTCTTTTGAGAATAACCTATAGATGCTCTATGGGGTTTATGTTTGGATATTGAGCAGGCCACACCATGACCTCAAATTCATGGTCAGAAAACCACTTCCTGGCTCTCCTACTGGTATGCTTGAGGTCATTGTCTTGCTGAAAGACAATACCCTCTATGGTGTTTGCTAGAGTTCCTCCTCCATAATCTGTACATAGAGGTCAGCATCCATCTTACCACCAATCTTGCAAGCCATCCCAACCCCTTCCCAGGTCATGCAGCCCCATACCATAACTGATCCTCCTCCAAACTTAATAGTTCCTTTAACAAGTCTGTCACTAAGGCTCTCTTCTGCTCTTTTCCATCCCCACTTCTTGCCATCTGATCCAATGCAGTTATTTTAGTCTTATCTGACCATATAACACACTTCCAATTCTCCACAGTCCAGTCCTGGTGGCTAAGAGCAAAATCCAACCTTGCCCTCTTATGCTTCTGAGAGAGAAGAGGATATTTCTTCTTCACCACAGCCTTATACCCTCTTTCCTAAGGTGACAATGGATGGTCTGAGCAGAGATAGGTTGGTTCTTGACATCCTGAAGGGTTCTGGTTATCTGGACAGCATTTTCAGCCCTTCCAGTTCCAATAGGATGAATGACATATCATACATATGTCAGTGGGGGTAATGATGGATGGACAACCACCAGAGTCTTTGGGCAAGTTAGGACAAAGTTTAGAGTGAAGTCTACTGATGGTAGAGTGGTTTGGTTTAGACCAGTGGAATGAGAGATTTGATGGGTTGATTGACCCAATTCCAAGAGATGGAGAATTTAGTTGGTTTGTTCAATAGAGAGAGATTTCATGGTGGTGGTAGTGGAAAAAGTGGCGGTATTTGGATGTGTTTACATCATGTTGAATTTATGAAATCTCACATGACTCATTTCTTATGTAATAACTTATGGCAACATAGAGTTTTAATACTTTATAGCATTAGCAATAAAACTGTTGCAATGAGTACCCTTGATTAATTTCAGAATATTGCCTGGTAGAATGAGAATTACAATTACCAAAGCAATGTATATATATTGGGAAAGCCCTTGATTAGGGCTTTCTAATAATACTCAGGTTCATAGGTCTAGGGTCAATGCTTGCCAAGTTATTAGCTTGACAATCAAAATGTTGCAAACATTGCAACAGTTTTGTTGCTCAGTGTACATCGTTGAGTGGAATCAACTTGCAAATCAAGTCCATGAGTGGGTTCTTAATGCACTTCACTAGAGCTTCTACAATGGACTTTTGGATCACATCAAGGACAAGATCACTTGTTAGGGCAAGTCTAACACAATATACACAATGTGCACTCTTGGACAGCAAATTGACCAAAGGTATTGGGAGTGCAAGGAGGAAGTAAACCATGCTTTCAAAGCTTCTGGTTCAACCCCCAACACCAACAACTCATTCATCTGTTCCTCCTATTCCACCTCCACTACTCCATAATCATCATCTGCCCCAAACAACTCTGATGGCAAGTCCAAGGACTCTTCCAAGTCTAAGGGCAAGTCTATCAACACCTCCACCCCTAAACCCAACCCTTTGTTGAAACTCAGTGCAGATGGTATTCTTAATCTTGTCATCCAACTCCCTGAGGACATTCTCCAATGAGCAGTTTCCCTTATATATCTTTCACTGCCCCAAGAGTCTGAACAGATGGTTTCTCCCCTATCAGAACCTATCTCCTCTTCTCCAGGATCTCCTGAACTCCCTGGAGTTAGAACTAATCCACCCTCTCTGTCCCCTACCCCATCAAACCCTTGCTGGATTCACTCCCTTTGCTGACAACATACCACTCTCTTCCTTTTTAGCACTGGATCTAACCATGACGGCCTCTTTGTGAAAACTATCAGTGATGAAAGATCTCCTCATCCTCACTTAGGAACTCCCCCCCCATCAGTGGCCCTCATATACCCACTTCCATATGTTCCCCCACCAATGGACTTCCTGTCCCACCTCCACAACATCATTGCTGATGATGATGCTTTGTCTGTCACAATCCTTCCCACCTCCACCTAGACTGCCTCCATTACCAGTGCCCCATCTATGAGAAACTTGCCCCTAGACATCCTTAGCACTATTGCCCTGCAACATTGCAACTGTTGGCCACTCCATCTATGAGTGTGACAAACCTAGCCAGAATCCCACCTTCTCCACTCCATCCAGATGGTTTACTTCTACTACTGGACTACACTTAGAAGGAGATAGTGATGATAGTGGATGCAATAGGACATTCTGAGATGGTACCTCAGATGTATGAAGGGGGTAATGTTACAATTCTCCCCTTTGTTCCTCCATCTACAATCTCTCTATCATCAGATACTCCTGCAAATGACAACTTTCCTTTTCATTTCCAGACTTTATTCAATTTTCACTGTTTTCTCTTTAGACAATGAATGGAACCCAATCCTCATTCCATTCCCCATTCAGTCTCAGTCTATTCCTCATTTCTTTAGCTCCATTTCCAATTCAGTATGGTCCATCTCTTGTGGTCACAGTAATATGTCCATTCCCTTTATATTCTTGATTACATATTCATGTCTCATTTCAGTTCTTGACTGCAAACAGCTATACTCCTAAATGGGTTCTCTCATTCCCATTTGTTCCTTATTTCCCATAAATACCACACTGCATGTACAATAGTTCTCTATCTAGTCTATCTGCATTAGAATAATATCTAGTCACCAGATGGATCCCTCTGTCTGAGAATCATCTTCCACAGTTCGACACATTAACTGTGAGACTTTCTTCCACATCATCACTATTTCTGAGCACAAGGCTCTTCATCTGTCATTGTTCCTAGCAATGAGCATGAGATCCACTAGATACTAGCCTCAGTATTAATAGATATACTGGTAATAAAGCAGGGAAAAGTCCTAAAAATAAGCAGAAATTATGGGAAGTGGGAAAAAATGGTAGCGATCCATGAATTTAGATGATGAGGTCCTAACCCTGATATGCATAGAAGCTGGTCCTGTTTTCCAGTCCACAGCAGTGGTGAAGGTGAAAGAGTGCAAAGTGCCTAATGAAGACCTCTTATGGAAGGAATTCAGTGAGGCCATTCTTCCAGATGCTAAGGACCATGAGACAGCAGGACTGGCCAGAAGAACACATCAATATAATACATGACTTTTGGATGGCCATCAAAGGTCACAATTTTCAACATGGTGACTGCAAATATGGGAAGTGTGTACTACTACACTAGCAAACATGGATCTACAGACAATGACATCCAGCCATTGGCACCCCTAATGTCTTTGCTCTCATGCCACTCAGTGAATACCACTTGCTCATATTTTAAAAGAAACTGCATGACACAGCTTTGAACTCACAGATTAAAACACTAAGAAAGGTGGGAGTTTAGTCTACTTAACAGAGTCCTATGTCTTACTACATGCTGCACAATGTTCTTCACATGCACCTTCCCCCTCCTGCTTTCCTTCCCCTCCTCTCCTCCAAAAATCTCATTCCAAACCTACATATGGATCTGCATCCATGTGGCCACTTTTAGGATGTGGGATAACTTTTTTCATTCAACAATGCCTGGCATGTTATCATCTTGCCATACCAAATGCATGCCACCCACATCTGCAGATCAATGCTCAGATCTCAATGTCCTCCTCCTCTGCTGCTTTTAAACCAGCCCATGTGCACACCTCTAGCCTATCCAAGCACTCCATCTCCCCATCTGCCACCACTGGCACAGACCCTGCTATGCCCATGAAGGCATGTTCCTTTCGACCAGACCAAATCAAATCCAAGGAATCAGAAACCATTGTCCTCCCAGTTTGCTCCATCTGCCTCAGCCACAAAAAATATGACATCCTAGTCATTGCCTGTTATGCCAAAAGGACTTGGGACAATCTTTTTGACACCATCTGCAAGCACCTTAACAAAGCTCTCCACATCCATGACACAGGGGACATCATTTATAGCTTCTGACAGAAAGAATCAGAATGTGCCCAAAAATATGATCACAAACATATGTATCTGCTCTGGATATCTTGCAACTACACATGGAGCTAGCCAATTCCCTTGAGTGCAAAAGGCTCTGACCTCAAACTTCATATAAAGTAGACACTGGGAGTATGAGCTCAAACAGGTTCAACCCTCAAAGCTCACAGATGTTGTATTGGCAGGACTCTATTTCAGTTTCATAGCTGGATTCCTCCACATCACCCACATACAATCTTCCTGCAATAGCACCTCTATCTCCACCTACCAGAATGAGTTTAATAAAATTATATATAAAGAAATAACAAAAGATAGATACATTAGGCCATACCCTCTTCTAGTCATTGAAAAAATTGCCCATATCAAACTTCTCCTCTTTCTATGATACTGAAATCTAGTCACCTGGGCAAATTTAGACATATACAGAATTTCTCCTTTCTCTACAATGTCTCCCCCATCTTCTCAAATCTCACCATAAATGACAGCATTACCAGTGACCTTTTCTTGTGCACATGAGGAAAATTTGCTACAATATATTCACTCATATCCAAACTCCCCTTAAGATCCAAAGCAGCAACATAAGATGTAGCAGAAGCCTATCACACAATTTCCCTCCACTTATTGCAATGGCCAGCAGCTGTTATAAAAAGCTCAGACTCCCATGGATGCATTGACATATATGTAGTCTTTGGGGCCTCTCCATCATGTGGTGCATATGGAATTGTGCTGATGCTGGTGCTAGCATTTTGTGCTGTAATGGAATAGATCCACTAGATAAATGGGTATGATCATATATTTTTCTACATTCCACACATTAACCTAAATCAATACAATTCCTCCTGTCATGCCTGGCACAAGCAAGCAACCACTGTAGGCAGGCAGCAATACAACAGCCAAATCTGGTTTAAATGTGCATATTTAAGATTGACCCATAGAGGAATTTAGCAAAGACTGTGCATACTCTATTCATGACCTATCAAGCACTCCAGAGCAGTCTGAATATGACAACCTGCTATTCATCTATAACATTGATGATATTGATCAAATCTCACACAAGCTTGGCATCCCATGGGAATCAGCAAAATACCAACCCTTTGGCTCCTCCACTGTTTACATAGGTTATCTCTGAGAATTAAAAAATCACTCAGTTCCTCTAACCACAGCCAAGGTAGACAAGTACTGCAATGTAATACAACAGTGGACAAATTGAGATTGCCATTCCCTTAAACATGTGCAGGAGCTATATGGAAAGCTTTTGCACACATCTGCAATCATCCTGCAAGAATGAGCTTACCTAACCAGCCTAGAGGCTATGCTGGCAATATATACTAACCAACTCTTTGCCCTGCACCATCTAGACAAGCAGATGTGAAAGAACCTTATCTGGAGGCTCCTACATCTAAAAACAAACATCTGGAGATCCACCACCTACCCCCAACCTTCCTTGACTTATGAGCCTTCTCAGATGCCAGCTCTGGCCTTAGAATCAGCATCATTATTGGCATCAAATGGCAGGCATGGTGCCTCATTCCAGGATGGACCACAAGACACTGGGTGGGCAGAAGTAGTTGATCTTGAACTCCTGGTCCATGCTATTAACACTTTGCTTATCTCTCCACAGCACATCATCACCTACTGTGACAATATGGGTGTTGTTGAGGGTTGGCACATCAGCAGACATAGGAACACAGCTGTTAATGGTGTTTTCAAATGAATGCACAATTTCATCAAATACTCAAACCACATCCTCAGCATCCTCATCCAGTGGGTATCCAATGCTGGCAATCTAGTAGATCTCCCATCCTGCAGCATCTATGACTCCACAAACCTACTCCTCCTCTTCCTACCCATCCCTATCTCTATTCAAGAGCATAATATCAGAGCTCAACAACCTTTGTCTGCAAGAGAACTTAGGCTTTTTAGAGAAGGTGCCTACTCCACATCAGCCTCTTGTACCATTCAGCACATTCAAGCATGCCAGGAAGCTGAGAACCATATGCATGCTCAAGTAGCAGCAAAAGAATATCTCATTTTTCAAGCCATCCAAAATGACTGAGATATCTGAACCTGAGCAGCATTTCAATGCACCACTGCTGACCAGCATAGCCTCAGTCCTGAAAACCAAGACTTGTCCATACCCAGCCAACCTTATGTATACCTCTACCCTCTCCTAACCACCTTCACTGCCCAGTGAAAGATCACTTACATCTATGGCTTTCCTTTACCATTCAAGCCCATCAGCCAAGCAACTGCACATCCAGTCTCATTTCTAAAACAGCACTCAATCAGATCCTTGAGGTCATTGGAGTCTCATAGGCAGACATCACCAAAGAACTGTATGGAACTGGCCTGCTAGTGTTCCATGTATATTGTGACCTTTACAATGTCCCAGAACCAAAATGCTGCCCAGTATCACATGTGTGCTGAAGGACAACAAACCAATCTAGAATGTCAAGAAAGACAGGTCAGCAGTGGGGAAGGGTATAATATATTTGACCCAAGGAAAACAGAGAGGAGAGAGAGAGAACACTACTCAGAACTTACTATTGCTTCATAGGAAAGAGATTCTGACCACTCTTGCAATATGCAAGGAGTAGTGAAATAGTCCAGACACTCAGAAACCAGATATGGCAGTAGATGACAACCAGAAATGAGAAGAAGTGCACTGAACAATTTCAGAATACAAGTAGAGACATGGAAAACTGAGGGGAACTAAACTGGAACTAAGAGGAAATCTCCTAAAGTATCCAGAACTGATGTAAGTATATTCTTTTATAGTCTGGGCATACCTGAGACTATACAGTACAACAACAAGAACAAATATTTGTAAGAGAGTAGAAAAAGTGTAGTATATATGGTAGGATGCTATGCAGAGTGAAAGGGACTTACCAATGAGGTTCAAATGGACACAGGACATGATGAGGACTGTTAATGACTAATCTGGACATATGCAAGGAAATCTGGTGGAAGCATATAAACAAGACCGGTTGGATTGAAGGTGGAAATAGCAAAAGTGATGGCAGATTGCTTAGAATGATGTGATATGACTAATAGAAGCACCTGAAAAGTGGGAATACCCTTTTACAACTGTAGAGAGCTACAGCTCCCTACAGTGCCTTCTTAGCTAGTCTAGCAGGGTCATACTCTGGGGCTGCCATCTCCAATTATGCTGTGGCTATATGCACCTGGCACCTACTGCATGATTTTATCTAGGATATCAATATAGATGAGCTTAAACTCATACAACATGGTGCCTCAAAACTCACACCAAAATCCTCCAAACAACCAAAGTGTCCACCTCTCATCTTCACTGACCTAAAAATCCTTTGGGCCAGGGAAGGTGGACCACCCAGGTTTGGCGACTGTGGAGGAAAGGTCATCCCCGACTGGAGGAGCAGGGTTGGTAGCCAGAGTAGATCCTAAAGATGTCTGAGAAGAGACTGAGGAGGAAGCAGAAGTAGATAGGGGTCAGGCGTGAGTGTGAGGGCAGCTAGGGCAGTGATTCTGATAGTGATCCGGGGCCCATTAGTGGCATCTGGGGCATTTGTAGAGATGACAGTCTCTTTTCAGGTGACCGAGATGGTGGCAGAGGTGACAAGTGTCACCATAGCGAGGGTGAGACATGGAAAGGATGGGATCGTCTTGTGTTCACATAAGTTCTGCGATAGTGTGGGTATGGAGAGGAGGAGATGGACAGGGAGTCTGTCGTCTGGCTTGGATAAGGCAGATGGATCCAGAAGAGGAGGAGCTGTGGGTTGAGGCATGAGAGGATGGTCTAGGGAAAGGGGGAGGTACAGGGAGTGGAGTGGGGACACAAGAGAGGGCAGTGGTATGGTTACAATCAGTGCAAAGAGTGGAGTCAATGTTAATGGATAAATTGAGCATGCCTAACTGTACAAGGGCAGAGAGGAGGAGAGAGATAAGCTTGTTGACATTGATATGTGTGAGACAATTGGCGGCAGAGAGGTGAGCATCAGTAGGGTGGTTATTAGGAGTGTGGGAGTATTGGACAAATTGGCAAAGGGAGATGGCGCAGTTGAACACCTGATGGAGGAAGTCTAGCAGGGAATGGAGGTCTAGGTGTAGTTCAGTGACAAGGGAGAGGTGGGAGTCAGTGAGGAGTAGCTCTGAGATTTTCAGATTGTCAGGTATATGTTCTAGGGTATGATGGGCGGCAGGAGGGAGAGTGATAGAGGGAATGCGTGGTTGAATGGCCATGATAAGGGTGGAGAACGTTTTCTAGGTGCAGATATTGCGAGGGAAAGTTCTAGAGTGTGCCCATTTATAAGCATTCAGGAGAGTCTTGGCATGGTCCAAATCTGACTCAGGAACCCATGAGTCTTCTTTGGCTGTGTATCCTTTCCATTAAATCAAGAAGGAGCGGCATTTTAATGTTCCACAGTGGCATAAGATCTTTTCTATTTTGAATTCTTCTTCCCCATTGATGAGATCAGGCGGTGGTTTTGGATGGTTCGGGCCATGGACGGAGTTTTTGTGATAGGGAGATAAGAGAGAAGTGTGGAACACGGGGTGGATCTTCCACATTTGTGGGAGTCAGAGTTTATAGGATAGGGGGGATAGGATGTCTGTGATGGTGAAAGGACCTTCTCTTTTGGGTGTGAACTTCGGAGATGAAAGATCATGTTTCAGGTTGCAGGCTTCAAGCCAAACCTTCTCTCCTTTCTGGAAAGGTTTGAACTTAGAGTGGACGCAGGAAGCCATCATTTGGTGGGCAAGTTCATGGGTGGCCAGGGCTTCATCTCTGACTGCAGAGAGGGCTTTGAGTCGTGTTTCCATGGTGGGAACAGAGGATTCAGGGAGGATGGAAGGTAGGGCATGAGGTTCATATCTGAGCATTAGGTAAAAAGGGGACTTGCCAGTGACAGAGTGGGGGCAATGATTGTGTGTGAATTCAGCATGGGTGATGGAGTCGGCCCAAGAGGTGGTGTGTGATCTACAGTAAATCCGTAGGAACATTTCAATCTCCTGATTTACTCGTTCTGTTTCACTGTCAGATTGTGGGTGGTATGCGGTGGAGAGGGAGAGGTTGTAATTCAGGAGTTGTCCAAGTTCTCTAGCGAAGGAGGAGGCAAATTGGGGTCCTTGGTCGGAAATGACCTTGTCATATAGTCTGAACAATTTATAGACTTTGTGGAAGAAAAGAGAAGCGACACCCTCGGCGGTGATGGTTTTCTTAGTGGGGCAAAGAATCACCCCCTTAGTAAGGCCGTGGTCCACCACGACCAAGAGGGAATCAAACCCGGATGATTCTGGGAGATCCGTGATCAGGTCACAAGAGATTCTGAAAGGGGCAAGAAGTGACGGATTTAATTGGAGAGAGAGGGGGGCACGTGGGGTGTGTGTTAACTTTGTTGGCTCGGCAAATTGTGCAGCCTTCGACATACTGGTGGACAAACTGTGGGAGACCGGGCCACCAGTATTCTACAGAGACGAGTCAGCAAGCCAGGATGACCAGTGGTTTCGTGATCATGGCAACGATGGAGGATATCCCATCGGAGATCATCAGATGGGGGAACGTAGATGTGATCCTGATATGTCAGGACGCCATCATGGAGTTGCCAGTCAGCGAGGTGAGAGCGGAAGGGTGGAGGGATGTCTTCGTTGATGGCTTGACGAGCGGTGATGAGGAATGGGTCATCTTTAGAGTACTGTTGGATGTGGTTGCACATGGCGGCGTCAATGACTCAAATGAAAAGGGATGGGAGCAATAATGTGGTTCCTTCATTATCCAAGTCTGAAGTTGGGAGGTGGTCGGTCGATGGGATAGGGCATCAGGGCCAGAGAGGAGGGATCCAGGAACATGGATCATCTTCAGGTCAAAGTCTGCTAGGTCAAGGAGCCATCAGGCTTGGCAACGGTTGAGGTTTTGGGGTTGTTGGAAGTATGTGAGGTTCTTATGATCTGTGAAGGTTTGGACAGGGAAGGGGGATCCTTGGAGATAATGCTGCCATGCTTTGAGGGCGCGGAGGATGGTGAGGAGCTCTCTATCATAGATATCGTAGTTCCTTTCAGCCAGAGAGAAGGACTGAGAGAGGTAGGAACAGGGGTGCCATTTGCCATTGGTATCAGCTTGGAGGAGAATTCCTCCAAAGGCAAACTTGGAGGCATTGGTAGTGATGGCAAAGGGGGTGTTGGGGTCAGGGAGACAGAGGACAGGTTGGCTGAGGAAGAGTTTTTTTAAGGAGTTGAATGTGGTTTGACAGGAAGTAGACCAGTTCCATTGTTGGTTTTGTTTCGTGAGGTCTATGAGGGGTGGACAACAGTGGAGTAGTTCGCAATGAACCTTTGGTAGAAATTGGCAAATCCGAGGAAGGATCAGACTTGTTTTACAGAGGTGGGGACAGGCCAGGCAGCAATGCCATCTAATTTGATGGAGTCCATCGCAAGGGTTCCTGGTTTGACAATCATTCCAAGGTATTCTACTTCTGTGGAGGCGAACTTGCACTTTTCTAGACTTAAGTGGAGATCAAGTTCTTTCATGCATTCGAGGACGTGTTTAGTACGTTCGGTGTGAGTGGCTTCATCAGGGGATGCAATAAGGAGGTCATCCATGTAAATCACGAGCCATCCTTCGGCGATTATATTGTGGAAGGAGTCGTTCATGAACTGTTGGAAGGTAGCGGGGGAATTGGTCATTCCAAAGAACATGACCATCGGTTTGAAGAGTCCTTTGTGAGTAAGGAACGCGCCTTTCCATTGGTGACCGTCTTTGATGCAGACATTGTTATAGCCCTAGCGAATGTCGAACTTGGTGAAGACCTTAGTGTCTTTGAGCTTGTTGATGAGGTTGCCAATAAGGGGAAGTGGATATGCATCACGGATGGTTTCTTGGTTTAGTTGTTGGTAGTCTTGGCAAGGGCGAAGTTTTCCATCTTTCTTCTTTACAAAGAAGAAGGGGGCGGCTTGTGGAGATTTAGAGGGGCAGATCTTTCCACTGGCAAGGTTTTCTTCTAGAAATTTCTTGGTTGCTTCCCTTTCATCTGGGAAAAGGGGGTAGAGTTTCCCTATCTTAGGCTTGTACGACTCTTTAAGGTTTATCTCATGGTGGTAGGGTCTCGAGGGAGGTAATTGTCCAGGGCCTGGTTCTTCAAATACAGACGCAAATTGAGTGTATTCAGATGGGAGAGTGGCTTTGGGTTTTGTGGCTTCTGCAGCCATGGCAAGTTCCATGGCATGGGTAAGTTTTGCTATTGTGGAGGTGGGGATGATGCGACCATCGCATTTTACAAAACAGTTGATGGATTTGGATCCAACATGAATGACATGGTGAAGGGCATAGTTTTGAGTGGCCCGATGGTTAAACTCTTCTTCAGTTTCAGCATTGAGGTATTCGTAGAGATAGGAATCCACTTCTGGAGTGACATGGATATATTTTGGGGGAGAGGATGGTCTGATGAACTTCTTTTCATGTCGTTCATTGTCGGATACATACATGGTGTACAGGGTCTGGGACTTGTCAATGGATTCGGACAGGGAGAGAGTTCATTGAGACCAATCAATGACTGGGTTGGCTTTGCGAAGCCACAGAAGGCTGAGAATGTTATTTTCTTTGCTGCAGTTCATGACGTAGAAAGTGATCTTCTGAGTGATGCCTTCTATGTCTAGGAAGAGGTTGGTGGTGAAGAGGATTCGACCAGCTTTGTTATCTGTTTGATCGATGTTTCTGATGATGATGTATTCTGGCAGATGGGTGGTAGGTAGCTTGTTCTTTCGAACAAACACCCAGTTGATACAGGAGATTTTGGCGCCACTATCGATTAGAGCATGGATATTGACAGCTTTCAAGGTATGCATGGGGACGATGAGCTGTATGGGAATTCTGATTGCTTTGGATTTCGATCTTACTAGTACAGGCGTGCACATATACGAGGAGAGGGAAGACTGCATCAGGGGGTCTTCCCATTTCAAAAATCCGAGGAAGTGAAGGCAACTCGATGGTCAGTGACTTCTTCATCATCATCATTGATCTCAATGAGTTTGGAGACATCTTCTTCCTTCGTTTCTACCTTCTGGACCTTCTTCTTGGTTGAGAAGGTGGTAGAGGGACCAGGGCATGCAGAGGACATGTGTCCTTTCTGGCAACAATGGAAGCAACGGCCTTCGTCGTGGCAGCATTTGTGTTCTTTGGGGGTGAGCTTAGAGATTTGAACAGCATCTACATCCATGGCGTTGGGGTCTTTGGCAGGCGAGGAGTTGTTCTGGGTGAAGGGGCAGAAAGTTCATCCAAAACCTTTGTTGCAACCGGCAATTTCATTAGCACAGTTGGACTGCATTTGGTACTTCTCTGCTTTGGTGTACCATTCAGTGATTTTCATGGGGGTGGAGTCAGTGGTCATGATCCTTCTCATGATCCAAGAGGGGAGTCCAGCGGCATAGTAGCTGATCAGGACTTCTTCGGCGGTGATGCCAGCGATGGTGACTTTGTTCCTGAATTGGGTGTTATATTCAGTGAGGGAGGGTTCCCAGGTTTCCTTATTTCCTCTGGTCTTTTTGACCATGCAGATGGTGGAAAGCCAGTAAATGGCTTTGCCAACGACATCATGGTGTTTGAAGGCAAGTTTGAATTGAGCTTCGAAGTTGGTCCACATCCCAAGCGAGGGAGGAATGGTGGTGGGGTCTTCCTCGTTAGCAGAAGGAAGGTGGTTGTCTGAGTCATATGGTTCAGAGGTTTTGGTGTGATGGGAAGTGGTTGATGGAGTAGATGATGGACATCTTCAATAGCCCATAAACGAGGGGCCAAGGGGTCGTTGTCTTGGCTCAATGGTTGGGGCATAAGGGGGCACTCACAAAGAGGTACCATGTCTTACATTCGAGGGGTTCAAGGGGTGGGTGGCCTATTCGACGATAGGGCCATTTGAGGGAAAAGCTTGACCTTTTGTTATGACTGCCTCAGGTAGAGACAGAAGTAGACTTTCAAGGAGTAACGCGAAGTGTCGATGGTTTGTGTGAGCAAGGTCAAAGGTTCAAAGGGTCAGTCCAACAACCGTGGACTTGGATCAAAGGTTCAGAGGATGTCCACTCAAGGAGGAGCAACGGAGGAGTGGGCAAGCACTACTATTCAAGGTAGGGGAAAATAGGTCAAGCTTAGGGAAATGCATGAGGCGGAGGCAGCAACTATATACTGGAATGAGAGAGTTAAGGGTAGGCATAGAAGTCTGATGACCAAGCATAGAAGAATATGATGGAACTCAATGGAAGGAGGCAATGACAAAGCAAGTGGAGTACAACGTAATGGGGATGAGTCATCACAGAAGAAAAGAGATAAGTCCATAAGAGGGCTTAGCTAAGTCGAGGAAAAGGAAAAGAAAAGGGCATATGTATCATAACACACCACACCCTGGATTCATCACAGATCTGGAATCAGCACTCAAGAACTACTTCCAGATCAAACCAGCCCTATTACATATCCATCTCTTTGCATGGAAATATATCCTAAGGGTGGTCTATGCCCCCTCTCCAAAAACCACTTCATATACTACATATCAGCCATAGCCAAAAGGCACAATCTTTCCAATATCAAAGACCACAGTCACTGCATTTGAGACACCCTCCACTACCTCCTGAAAGGCATTTCCTTTGAAGTCATCAAAACCATGCGCTGTTGGACAGGGAATGCCTTTGCAGGCTATCTGTGAGAGCATGCCCTAATCCTAGCCCTCTTTTTACAATCAGATCCAGAAATTCACAAGGCATCTCATTACATTGCCTTGCCTCCCATGTGCTAAGTAAGTACATTTCCTGCTCCTAATGAATGGGCATCCAAGCTTTGCTGACTGCATCATAGGGCTTCTACCATCTTGGGATCACAGCCCACCTCACCATCTACAGGATAGGCCAGCCTCTGGCTGAAAAAACCTGTGGGTTTTTGCCCAACCACTCAGTGATGTCATCATCTCTTATTAGCACACCATGTGTCTCTCACTGAGTTTTCTATTCTTCTTTGTACATAGTCTACTCATAATGAATTCAATTCTGCCACACTCAAGTGGGTGCATCCATGCAGACTGACTGATTTGGTCTGGTTGCAAGCAATTCAGTCCAGTCCAGTCCAGTTGCTAGTCTTTTGATCAGTTGTGGACTGGACTTTTAAACACTAAGAATTGGTCCACAAGGCAGGGTTGGATCTACAGTAGATCCACAAGAAGGTTTCAATTTCTTGATTAATGTGTTTGGCATAATTGTGGGTGATGTGCAGTGGAGAGGAGGAGATAATAGTTGAGGAGGCAGCTAAGTTCTCTAGTGAAGGATGAGGTGAATTGAGGGCCACAGTCAGAGATTACTTTGTCATCAAGACCAAATTATTTGAAGACTTTGTGGAAAAAGAGGGAGGTGATGCCCTCAGTAGTGATGGTCTTCTTAGTGGGGCAAATATTTATCCAGTCCACCATGTCCAAGAGGGAATTAGAGTCAGAAGAGAGGGGAAGATCTGTGATCAAATCACACTAAATCTATTAAAAGGGTTGAGAGGTGAGGGATTTAATGGAGGATCAAGGGGCATAGGCCATAGGGCAAATGAAACATGTATCATAAGTCAAGTATCTAAATGAAGTGGATTGTTATAGAGACAAGTGTTATATAGTCAAGGAAGATTGGTGAGATGGACTGGTTTAGAACTAATATGAATGATAGGAATTATCATCACATATTTATCAGGAAACAAGTATTGACAGCTTTCATAGTATGTGAAGAGACAATGAACTGAATAGGGATTCTGATTGCCTTGGTTTCAGATCATACTGGTACAGGGGCACACATATACACAGAGGGGGAAGACTGTGTTGAAAAATCTAGAAGGCAAAAGATATCTGGTAGACAATGGCTTCTTCATCATCATCATCCTCCACTTCCTCCAACTGGGATAGATCATCTTTAGTGATCTTCTAGACCTTCTTCTTGGAAGTAGAGGTCAAAGGGGTACCAGGGTAAGTGGAGGATATATGTCCTTTCTGGCAATAGCAGAAGCAATGACCTTCATCTTGACAGTGCTTGTATTCTTCAGAGGTAAGCTTGGTGATTTGAACAACATCTACATATGTCCATAGTATTGAGATCTTTGGCAGAAGAGGAAGTGTTCTGGGTGAATGGATAGAAAGTTCATCTAGAGTTTCAGCTGCAACTGGCAATCTTGTCAACACAGTCAAATTGGATTTGGTACTTTTCAGCTTTGGTGTACCATTTGAAGATCTTAGTGGGAGGGGAGTTGCTAGTTATGTATGATTCTTCTCATGATCCAAGGGGAATCTAGTGGTATAATATCCAATAAGGACTTCTTCAGTGGTTATTCCTGTGATCACAACTTTATTTCTAAATTAAGCATTGTATTTGGTGAGGGAAGGTTCCCAGACTTCTTTGTTGTTGTTTGTTTTCTTAGTCATACAAGTGGATAGCCAATAGATGGCTTTTCCTACAACATTATACTGTTTGAATGCTTCTTTGAATTTGATTTCAAAGTTGACCTTCAAGGAACATGGGGATGGATGAGAGGCAAGTGGTGTGAAAGGTGGCAGCCCATGTCTGGGTGGCTCCTTTAGTTATGAAAGAAAGGACAAAGCCTACTTTCTTGGTGTCAGCATTGTATATGAAAAGGTACATAGATGGCCACTATGTTAAGCCATGACCTTCTAATAGTTGCCATTAAAAGCTTCAGAGGGTCTGAGGCATAGTTTAGTGGAGTGGTGGTGTGTTAGAAATACTTGGGGATGGTGGCACAGACAATGGGCTAGGAGAATAAGGAATACTGGTATATAGTCATTGGACAAGGATGAGTGTGGGGTCTTTTTCAATAGTACTGAGAAGATTGTTGTCTAAGTCATATGGTTCAGAGGGTTTAGTGTATTTAGAGGGGGTGAACAGTTCAGATACTTAATGCCATCAGTAGCCCATAAAAGAGGGGCTCAGAGGGAATTGTTATTGATCAATGAATGATGTCTGAAGAATTTCAGCAGAAGGATACTTTATATGGAGATGTCTTGTCCTATAATTTAATGGATACATTAGTGGGGTGGTCTGCTCAATGGTAGATCCAATAAAAGCAAAGCCAGACCTTTTGTTATGCCTTATATGGGTAATGACAGATGTAGACTTGAAAGGGTATAGCAATGAGATTCAGAGATTCAAGGATCAAGTCCAACAACCATGGACAGTGATCAAAGTGTTAAAATCCAACCTGATTGAATGTCTATCTAGCCTTTCTATTTCTGATCTTCTATTCTATGGTCTAAACTCCACATCATGGAGATTATGTCATGATGGTAGCTACTTGTTTATAAGGGATATTTATAACCTTTCATTATAATTGGAAGATAAGCCAGATAGATGGGTTTACCACTATTGGCTAGTGATAAGAATGTGGATTACACTATTAGCTAAGAATATATCATAATGTTCTTTATCTGCCCTAAAGGGCTTCTTTTCTTCTATGCTTTCCCTTAAAGCATAGAGTATACACATATATAGGCACTTCAGCCCTCATATATTTTGATGTCTCTTAACCCTCTATCAGAATATCTCATTGTTCAACCATGGCGCTCTTCCTCTACTTCAAGCTCAGTGACTATCAGTGAGTCTTCCTTCACTTACCTGTGCTAGTGCTAGCAGACATTATACTTGTTACAAAGGTTTAATGGAACATCCACTCAAGGGAGAGCAACAAGGGAACAGAGACAAGAGCTACTATTCAGGGAGAATCCAGTAGGTCTAGCTCAAGGTACATTGTGTTGTTGTATCTTTGTATGGACTACATTACAAATGTCTTGGATACACCCATATTACATAATTGCATAGATATCTGATGCATATCTACATCTCAGTCTTAAACTCTATTCAGCACTGAGGTGAGATCAATCTATTTATACTTCATACTCTATGCTTATACCTTGTAGTATTTATCTACACATTGGCATCAGAGCAACAACTTATAAACTAAAAGAAGCAACCAAGGGCAGGCATAGAAACAGAGATGACTAATTGAAGTAGAAGGTCATAGAACAAGATGAAAGGTGAGGAAAAAGATACAATAATAGAGCAAGTGGAATACAATAGCATATTATGGAATGTGGATGAGTTATCATAGAAGAAAGAGATAAGTCCTTTGTAAGGCTTAGCTAAGGCAATAAGAAGAGGAGAGAAAGAGATAGGGTCAAATCATAACATAAGTTATATTACTTATTACCTTACTTGTAACATGTAATCATGCCTTAATTTCATAATATATGAACAGATAACATTGCCATCAGTAGCTGGCCTTTGCTATCTCTTCTACTAGTTGGACTTGGGTTATTTTGTCAAGCCATGACAATCCAATAACTGAAAAGTAGCCACTGATTGTCAATAAACATGTTCCCTAGCAATTATATGTGTTGAAAATTTTTTGTTATGATTTCCATGACTTACAAGACATGATCAAAAGATCATACCCCATCATGATGCCTGCCAACATAATTTACATAAGGTCCATTTCAAAATAAAGTATATTATATTGTTAAGAGTTATTTTGAACATTAGTTCTGATAACTTATTCATTTTGTCTCCAGATATATGAGAACATTATCATGGATGTCATTAATGATAAGATTATATATTGTAGGATATCATATATCAGAGAAACAGAAAACATGGTCTGTATAGGATCAGTATGTTGGAATCAGCAACTGTGTACACAGCCACCTTGTTGTCAGGCTGACCAAATCACTAGTGTACATATAGTGCGTGCCTGTTATATTTCTTGTGTATCCTTTTGTATTCATCAGCAAAGCACCAGGAAGCTGTGCAGTACTATGAAGCCCTGCACAGCTTGTTATAATGGTCAGTGTCACAAAAAGGTCCCCCTCTATGCAGACATGGCACAGAGCTCACAGTGCCATACAGATTCAGAAAAGCTATACAGTCGCAGCACAGAATCTACTCTGCTACATATATAGATTTGGAAAGGCTGTACAGCCCACTGAATTCTGTGAGTGCTGCACAATCTGTACAGTACCTATGGTATCACAGCTCAACAAACAATTTCATTTTCTTTCCCCTGGGGGTCCTTATCTCCATATTCAACTAGTAGAAAAAAAGTAATATATTTTACCTACAACATCACAATAATAAATTAAAAGAAAATATACTGCACATTGGATGTGGTTGATATCATTATTGATGTCACAGTGCTGCATCATCACTGCCATCACTGCTGTCGCTGTCATTTTAGTGGTACTGGTGGTGCCACCATGCCCTTGTTGTTGGCAATGCATGGTAGTGGTGGTGGTGGCATGACATTATGTCATTGTTATTGTTGGCAATGCAGGGCAGAGGTGGGGGTGGTGGCACAACATCCCATCGTTGTTGTTGTCTCAGTGGTACTGGTGTTGCCACTATATTGTCATCATTGTCTTGGTGGTACTGGTGGTGCCACCATGTTGTCATCATCCTAGTGATGGTGGTGGCACAATGTCCCATTGTTATCTTGGTGGTACTGGTAGTGCCACTGTGTTATTGTTATTGTCAATGTCATGATGGGGGTGGGGTGGTGGGACAACATCGTGAAGGGAGTGGTGATGGTATGGTGGTATGGCATGACATCACATCATTGTTGCCATTGGATGGTAGGGTACTGATGGCAGTATGATGTTGCATCATTGTTGTTGTCTCAGTGGTGGTGGCACTGCGATGTGGTGTGATTGTCCTGCAAGGTTGCTAGCAGTCATCATTGTTGTTGGAGCACAGCTGGTTGGTGGTGTTAGCAGCATCACAAAAACAAAAGATCACATGATCTCACCACAAGAAAATTGCTAAGTCCTGGAAAATAGTATCTATTCACAGTAATGGTAATATATTATTTGTACATTTATGTGTATCTACTGTAGCACCTATGTAACTGTGGATGCTGCCACATGCTGTTACTGTGAGTCTGTAGAAACTGTGATATACTATTATTGCATGACTGCCCCCATATGCAGCACTGTGTGGTCACCATGATGTGCTGTGGGCCATTGAGTGAGCTAGTGTCACACATTATGACATACTATATTGCTAGGGTCCATACTGCAAGGTGCTGTAATTATGCTATAATTCTATAAGGTGGTGAGAACCTGTACACAAATTAGTGTTTTGTTGATGTTGTACAAGTACATTGTCTTTTCTGTATATTTAATATGTCATCTAGACCTATGCCTAGATCTATACAAGATCCTCTATCTCCTTTTCCTTACTATACAGTCTGTCTCATATATAAATTCTTTCACTTCATTGAGACATCTCAGTCTGTTGTTCATGCATGATGACTGAGGTGAGTTACATTCATTGACCATTTACCTACTTGAGCTAATTTGTATATAGTCTTGTCCCTCAATAGGTAAATATACAAGTCCATTGTTCACACACAACAGCTGAGTCTTGTTCTGCCAAAACTCTTTCACAGTATATTGTTCTCTCATAATGATTGATATTGTCATGGACTTTATGAAATACATAATTTGATATTATTGAATATATAATATGAAATTATATATTTCATAAAGTTCATGACAATATTATATTATTATGAGAACAATATATTAATCCTACACAGACCATGTTTTCTATCTCTCTAGTATATAATATCCTACAATATGATAATCTTATCTTTAATGACATTCATGATAATGTTCTCAGATATCTGGAGACAAGATGAATAAGTTGTCAGAACTAATGTTCAAAATAACTCTTAACAATATGATATACTTTATTTTACAAAGGAGCTTGTGTTGGAGGATTTTTTACATTGGAATGCCTACATCTGGGTTATCCTATCTTATAAGGCAGTCATAAGGGGTCATAAGTCCCTAGCATTATCATGCCAGAAAAAAAGTTGCAACAATTATGTTGACCTGGCCTTGAATTGAACAGAGTGACCAAAATATGGTACTCACTATGTCACTAATTATAAGGGTGGGTCTCATTCTATTTAATCTCTTTATCATTACCATCTGGAAATATCTTTTCCTCTCTATTTTCCTGATGGGACCTTCATGCTTCCTTAGCTGGCCCAGCTTCCACTCTGGACTGGAAAGTGCTCTGTGCTTATTCTCCCACCTGTCCATAGTCCCAGTATCTTTCTTCTTGCATATGCAGACCTTACATACAATCATCCTCCTATCTTGCATACATAGTGACATTCAAAGAGTATTCAAAAAGATTATGCATTTTGCAATATGCATGGCACCTGCTGTTCAACATGGGCAGAGCCCAAACACCATGCATTGTGAGAATTATACAGAGTGAGAGTATGCATTATGAGAAGTTCTACCTGACAAGACAAGCAATAGCAAAGATATATCCATATACTGACCTACTTACAGTGGGCTGTATCTTTTACACCTACATCAGTAGTCTTGACACCTTCCATTTTGGTGTGCTCTCATGAGCCTCAGAATTTTTCCTTTTTGAGATAATCTGCCTTTTCTGTTCACCTCTATATTAGAGTACCTACCCTTTTTGTACATTTCTGTTTCTGTATTGTATTCTAAATTTGCTAAGTCTGTCACGAAGCATGAACACTAGTATCTCACACACAAAGCAACAACAAAGGTCCTACAATAATCTTGAGTGTGCCCACAAGCTCGCTCAAAAAATTTGTAGGGCAAATGGGTGTGCCGCAGTTGTTGATGGTTTGGATGCAGCACACAGGAAGATCTGGGAGAAGTGTGGCAATACAGGCACATGCTGTGTTGTTTCTGGAGGCATCCACATTGAAGGAGATTTAGTTGAATGTGAAGCAGCCTGAGCTCAAGAGTGGGTCAGAATTAGAGAAAAAAGGAAGGTGAAAATGAAGAGAAAACATACCATAAGAAGCTTGAGCCAAGCTTGTGTGAGTATGTTGCGACATGCCATTATAGACCTGAGATTGTCAATGTGTTGTTTGATAACCCACCAGGCCACTTGGGTATGTAACATGCTTCTATTGCAGCATCATTCTATCTCAACCCACTGTTACAATTTTCCCTTCGTTTGCCCCATCCACATTACCCCTATCTGCCCCCAATCTTATAGACACCGATGACGAGCCTTTTCGTTTTCCAGACTTCATTCAGTTTCCACCGTTTCCTTTCTAGATGGTGTATGGAATCGCACACGTGACCCATCCCCTATGATGTTAACCTCTATTCCCATTTTGTTTAGGTCCATTCCCAAAGTGGCATGGTCCACCTTCTTTTCGGTCATGGTGACACAACCATATTTCCTTTCTGACTTCTTAGGCTGCGTCCATCTCTTTTTGTATGGTCCATTTCCTTTTTGTTGTGGTTACGTAACCTTTCTCTTTTCGTCGTAAACAGACAGCACCTCCCAAAATGGAATCTCTTGTTTCCATTTCGTACTCTGCTCCTCTCTATATATACCTAGCTGCCTGTACTTGTATTCCCCATCTAGTTCTACGCTTAACATGCTAGTTTCTAGTACCACTCAGCCCCATCTGAGTGAGACCTCTTCTGTAGTCGGCAGCACCCTTCTATGAGACCCACCTCCGCACTTCGACACTGTTGTGCAAGACCTACTTGAGGCCATTCCCAGCAGCTAGATAGGATTCCCATACTGGAGACTAGTGTCTGCGTTCTTAACAAAAGAACTAGATCTTCCAATGTCCTTGCCACTGCGCAACAGGACACCCAACCTTCACCATTTGTTGATTCTCTGCCCGCAACTTCTCCGACACCAACACCAACGAGGAAGCTCCCACCTCTCCTTCCGGTGCCTCTACACCTCGTAGCAGATCTCCTTCTGCTTCATTCTCAAACAAGGAATATCATCCGACAGAAGAACCGAGAACTGATCACTCGCAACATCTCCCAGCTTTATCAAGCTCCTCCCAACCTTCCAGTGGATCCTTCCTGGAACTTGTAGCTATTGCCAGTATGTCCTCCTCTACCACTCCCCATGCTCACACTCCCTGAGGAGAGGTTGCTGTGTCTCTTCATGAGTACCACCCTCTACCTTCAGCACAGGCACCCCTCAACGACAACATTCTTCACTTCGATGAACCCATCCAAGTAGACCCTCCCCTCTACCCATCTGCACCCGCCATCATGTCTACTTCTGACAAATAGTCTGAGCTTAAAGCTGGACTCTCTGATGACTTCTCTGGGAAAGCTGAGGATGCCAACTGCTGGCTTCTAGCTATGAAGGCGTACTTCACTATGAATATGGCCTACTACTCCAACGACGCCGCCGCCATAACCTTTCTCAACAAAATGAGCAAGGGGTGGTGTGTAGCCTTCTCTGAGGGATGGCTAATGAAGCTGGCCGATCTGAGTATTGAGTCAGCAGACAAGACGCTGGAAAAGTTGCTGGAGGACTTTAAGCATGTCTTTGTCCCAAGGGACACCACTGCAAGGGCTTGAATGGCCTTGCACGATATTCGCATGGAGGGAAAGCCCTTTTCAGGTGACTTCCATGCCTTCCACTCAGCCTTTGAGCTTGAAGCTGGAAGATCAGGTGTCTCAGACCAGGATATCCTGAAGGACCTGGTCAAGTGTGCAGTGACCGAGTCGCTGGCACGCAACATGATGGCCTTGCCAGATGAACCTCCAACGGTTTCTGCTTGGCTCAATAAGGCAGGTCAATTCTTTGACACTGCCAACAGGTTAAAATCCCTTTGGAAGGGAGGACCGTACATCCCCTCCACTTCCTCTTCTTCTTCCCCTCGCTCCCGCGATCCCATGGCCATGGACGTCGACAGTGTCTACCTCACCCCTGCCGCCCGCGCCGAACACATGCGAAGCAACAAATGCTTAATCTGTCACAAGGCCAGGTGTAGTACTCAGAACCACCCCCAGAACCGAGGAAACATCCCTTCCTGACCTCATGGGACCCAACCCCGTCCCCAGAACATTCATGTCGCTGAGACCACCGAGTCTCCTCCTCCTCCCCCTCCTCGTCCGGCCAAAGAGGATCCAATTCAGGAATACATCCATACCCTGGATATCGACTGCGCCCAAGCTCTATGAACCTTGCAGATTTGTTTTGACAAGGGTCTTGATGAACGAGGCGAACAGATCAACAACGTTGAAGAAGAAGAGATTTCTTTTGCGGAGACGGAAGAATCTCAACAGGGTTTTTAGATGGAAGGAGTGCCTCAACGTCACTGCCTTCCCATACAATTGCTCCTGTAATAGTATCTGACAAAAATGCTAGATCAATTCAAATCCCTCTATCAGCTTTTGTCGGACTTATGGGAAAAATTGTCGACACCACCGCTCTTCTCGACAGTGGTGCTACTGGATGCTTCGTCAACCGCGACCTTGTTGAATGCATGAAGTGGCCAAAGACACATATGGCTCGCCCCTTAAAGGCACATAACGTGGACGGCACTTCCAACATGAGCAGACTCATACAACATAAAGTCTGGCTCACTATCCAAATCTCCAGGGCAGAAATGACCTGGACTTTCATGGTGATTAACTGCGGTTTGCAGAACATCATCCTTGGCCTCCCCTGATTACAGGAGGTCAACCCAATCATCAATTGGGCAACAGGAGCCATCGGCATCCCCGACAAACTCCCAACCCTTTGTCACGACGACCCAAAAGCGCTCAGGCAATGATACCTGATTCACTACCTCAATGTCGACCCATCCGAGAAGCTGGAAAGGCTTCTTCGGAAATGGGTCAACCAGAATTCTTCCGAATGGCTTTGAAAAACCACATTATCCACCGAACTTGCTCAGAAAGAGCAACCCAAAGAGGAGGTACTACCTCCACAATTCTTGACCTTTGCCAATGTTTTTCAGAAACCCCCTGACGGACAACTTTTCCCCTCTTGATTGTTCAACCACATGATCGAGTTGGATAAGGACTTTGTCCCAAAGCATGCCAAAGCTTACCCCCTCAATCCCAAGGAGATTGAGGCGTGTAAGGCATTCATCGACAAACACCTCAAGGATGGAAAGATCTGCCCTTCCAAGTCCCCGCAGGCCAGCCCATTCTTCTTCATTCC
>JBBPOF010000404.1:0-25534 GCA_038091315.1 Porphyrellus cyaneotinctus | reverse complement strand
GGGCTTCTCATAGATGGTACTATTCTTGAGTATGTGGGACATGGAGGCCGGGTCAAGTGGAAGGAGACGGTCATCCCACTGTGATATTGAGTTGAATTCCAAAGGTAGTCACGAAGGCACCTACAGGACCGAGTCCCCTTACACGTATGTTCCTACTATATTTCTTAATATATTGGGCATGAGTCTTGGGGGACCTAGACGGACTATGAAACGTCGATGAGTGTCGAGTAGATGACGGTGAGTGCAAGTACACACTCGAGTAGATATGGCATATGATTTTCGAAGAGAGTCCGTGTTGGTGGTCCGGCTACTTTCCGGAGTGGATTGTGTCGTGTGGGTGCGGAGACATGATAGTACAAGGACAAGCCGAGAGTAAAGGCCAGTAGTATGATACTAGAGCCGACTGTTGTTAGTGACATCAAGAGATGGAAGGGTACCACGAAACTGAAACTGAAACCGTCGTCGGTTACTCTCCTGGAGTCGCCTGAAACGAGCAATTTACACATACACGAAAAAGAGCGGGTTGGGTTGCATGCATGCGGGACTTGAATATTATGAGACGGCCCTTACACTTCAACAGTTGCTCTAATTTTTTCAGACTGTGCGACTGCAACAAATAAGGATACAGTTCCATCCTAGAAACTGGAAACAAAACTTGGAATCATCGGAAGTATCGAAGGAGGTGAGGGAAACTCGTCCAGGTTGACCGCACTAAACTTTCCACCCAGCATCCCCAGGTTCAGTTCCCGCTCGGTCATGTAGTCCTTTCCACCCCCTGCGTCCGGGGCAGAAGACGACCGCGAGGGACCACATTCCTCATGTGTTGACTCAGAATTTTGACTGTCGTCGCCCAGGGCCTTCAAGCTAAGGGAAAGTAACACTCCCTTGTTCATCTGCATGCTCCTCGTCTGCGCACGTTTCAGTTCGAATACCTCTTCACTGAGACTTTCCCTATCGTTCCCATCATCAACGCTCTCTAGCGACCCCATCGACGACCTGCTTGATTCACCCCCGTCCGAAGTCATATCCGGAGCCGAGCTCCCCAACGACTTGGAGTCCTCGTCGCTCGTCGCCCTCTCGTATACGACTTGACGATCCTGCGGACCATCTCGCTCTGTTACTGCCGATGGTTCTGGGCCATTGAAAGGGTTCCAGGGCATGTTTTGGGACAACTGGGGTTTGTTCGTCTGAGGGGTCGGCACCGCTGAGCCAGACCCGAGCGATCGCTGGAACGTGATACCTAGGATGGCCTCGAGGTCGCTGTTCGTGTGGCTTCGACTGTCTTCGAGTTCTTCCGGTATGCAAGCCAAGGCAGTGCGGGGTGGTGCTACGTAGGGCGATACGGGAGAGAACTCGGACCAAGTCGTATGCGGATTTGCCATTGGCGGTAAATGTTGAAAACTACGTTCAACTTGCATTGGACACGACAGGCGATTGCTCATAGCCATCGAAAGGCTGCGGATGGGCCAGACGTCAGAAAGCCGTCGTTGTGGTTCCCTGTTGAGAACGGGTAGTGGTCGAGTGAGGGAAGTCGGCGTCGTCCCATCGTATGGAAACTTTTCGCGAGCCATTGAAGTGCGCTGGTGTGGTAGGCCCTTCGCGTTCTTGATGAGCTCTGATTTCCGGCGTCCAGAACACCTCGAGGGCGGACGAGAAATCCTCTTCCCCTCCGCCCTTGTTCGCCTTCGGAGCATTTCTCCTCCAATGACCAAACCGATGAGTCCGCCCAAGATGAGGACGACGACGACGACAGCTGCTACGATATTTCCGGGTATATCGGTAGGTGGATTTAGCCCCTGAGGTTGATTACTTGGGATCGCTGATGGCTCAGGGGCGAGCGCAACTGATGCTGATGATGTAGAAACAATCGGGGGTGGCGGTGGACCATCGAGAACCGCCGATGGTTGTAGCACGGCGTCCAGACTGCGAGCCTTGGGTTGTTCGGTGTGGGTGGGCGAAGGTGGCCTTGGTAGACGACGGAAATTCATACCCTGGCGACGGAGGCGGCGAAGGTGCCTACCGGATGGGTGGTTCGACGAATGGACGAAGATGGGTGAGGGTGTAGGCGCCATTGTTGTACTGGGAAAGGTCGTTCGTGAGGGATAGCACGTGCGCTTAAGGTCTCATAAATACACTGGCGGCTGGCATTTACTAGTTGCTGTCAGCCAAGGGAATAATCAAGTTGGCGGCTGACGAGTCTATTTCCTGGCGAGTTCGATGCCCCCTACTCATACTCACCTGATGTGCAATACTGTGATCGTCTTGGGGCTGAGTACGGATCGTTTATGTATGAGGCATTACCTCGTTTTGTTTCAAATATGGTTTCCGAGCAAGCCCAGAACTTGCTCTTCGCGGTTAGTAGGTGCGAGACGCGATAGATCAGGCACTCTCCGGTTGGAGTCACAAAAGAGGTTGGTTTTGGTTTCGAGTTTCATCGAATGGGAAGTTGCATAGTGGCGGGAACCGTTTGGCTTGTCTCCGTATTGCAGATACATTCAACATCTATACGCGAGTAAGAGAACACGACAATTTCCCTCCCCAAAAAAACTCGTTGAATAACATTTGTAAGATAGTTCATTCATTATCGTATTAGATCAACATTCCCCTACGAAGATTTATCAGTGTTGTGGGAGTCACGCGGGACGGTGACATACGCAATACTAGCAGTCTGCAGAGTCCTGAAGGGCCTTAATGTCAGCCAGTAACTCGGTTAGGAAAGCAAATTGCCCCACGAAATAAACCCGCAAATCATAGCTGATGTAGCGTACTTTGCAATGGTTTTTGCTTGCGATGGTGCAAGGGCGGTGAGCACACCAATCTGGATACCCAGTGAAGAAAGGTTGGCAAAACCGCAAAGCGAGTATGAAGCGATTGTGTATGCACGCGGAGAGAGCGGGTTAGGGCTAGCTTGAATGGCCTGAAGTTCTAGGCACACTTCATCAAGTACATGATCCCTTGACCTGACCGACTACGCACCGAGATAAGCTGCAAATTCGTTTTCAATTAATTTAGTGGCAAGTAGTTGGGAGACTCGAAGGATTTCAGCGGACGGTACTCCTGATTAGTGGCTTCGTGAGAGGGGTAATAATAAATGAATTGGATACATCACGGACCAAGGAAGAATGTGATAGGATATCCAATATATCCCAGTATAAGTTGCAGAGTAAGATGGTGAATCCCGAATCCGCGGCCAACCCAGGTCAGTACGCCATTGATGGTTGCCACAAGGGACAGAATGATAAGCACATTTGTCCTGTATATCGCCATGTTAGCGCAGGTGAAACTCTTGTAGAGGAAGAAGTCTCACAAGATCTGTCCAGCGATATTTAACCCGAATAGACCACCTTTAGAAAACGCGTGGAGTGCATTGGCTGGAACATCCTCAGCTTTCTCTTCTCCACGGTCGATGACGACACGTCCGCGAGTCAAGGGTTCGTCCACTTCCGGGATGCGCACTTTGCTAATGGCAATGGAGGCGGGGATACTCATGACGGAAGATGTCACGAGATTCTGGGGAGGGACCCCAAGTGAAATGTACGCACTGAGTACCGCACCAGAGATGGTCGAGAACCCTAAGCAACCACTGTCAGTGACGATACATTGTCGAGTTCTGGTACTGACCGGACGTCATGACAAGATGAATCTCGGATCGTGTCATGAAGTTGATAAATGGCTTCACCAAACAAGCAGACTCTCCTTGGCCAACCCATGGCGAGGCAGCAGCAACAACGGCCTCGGCTCCGGAGACATTCAATAGCTTGAAGAAGAACCACGCGCTTGACTGACTGAGTGACCAGATCTAACGGCGCAGAACGTCGCACTTACAATCCCTTAATGACCCATTGCATTACTCCGAGCTTAAATACACGTCAATGAACACCAGGATCGATAGAAAACTACAAGGCCTACGTAATAAAGCATTTGGACAACTGCAATGAAAAATATAATGGCTGCAAGCTGTGACTCATTAGTAATGCAGATAGGTATACAAACATTGACAACGAACAGTATTGACGAAGAACCACTTTTTGGAAATGGTTGCCGCGTCGAAAAAGAATTGTGCGCCGACATCTGCCTCCGTCAGGAAGCTGTTCGCTAAATTTGCAACGTAGTGGAACAAGGAGAAGCCAGCCTGCGTCTTGAGCACAAAAAGGGCAATGGCCTGCTGCAAGAAGAGCCCAACAATGACAGTGGGCCTTTACACTTTCAGATGACTGAACAGGTCAAAACCACAGCGCGTACCAAGATATGGCAGAACGGTCCGTGGAGGAAATGTAGAAGCCACACTGGAAAACGAACAAACCCAACACGGAGATTGCTCTATGGCCATAGTCATCATCCTGTGTCGTCAATCAATACAGAAAACATTCGTTGAATAATGCCGTGTACCACAGCGAGCGGGAAACCGAAAGCGGAACCGAAGATGATGCCGAGGAGGCACAGCCAACCAATGCTTAATCTCAATTTGCGAGGCAGACGGTACCAACGTTCCTGAATCAGAGGTACCCAGACAGCAGCCACAGGTTGTGTGACAACCGAGTTCGGGATAAACCGAAACGCAATGACACTGGAGGTGAAGCTCAGTCAGGGCTATCCATTGGGATCAGGGCACCCACGTTAAGAAGAACCAAGCGAAGACCGTCTGTACAACCCTGCAATTTTTTGAGCAAGCACGGCGCACCTCGGGAACGCCACACTTGCCATCTGTCGCGCGTCGCCCTCAATACCGTTGCAGAAATCCACCAGCCAAGGATCAACGCAGCTAGGCCGATAAGAAAGAGGGTACGCAGTTTCCAGTCGGATGTGCTTTCTTGGGCTCTCTCTTCATTGTGGTTTTCAACCATTGCGTTACCGTGTTCAGCACCTCCCTTTTCTATGACATCTGATGAACTTGGTGTCGAGATTTTTCTCTGAATCGCCTGGTTGCCATCATCCACGGTGGGGTGAATCTCGTCCATCATGCTGATCAGGGAAGGAGAGGGGGGATGGTGTTTAAAAAACCATATGGCCCTCCATTTAAAGGCCTACACCACCGGTATTAGGACGGTGAGTACTAACCGGCGCCGCTGTTTCCATCACATCCCCGGCTGAGTACATAACTGCCGATAGCCAATTTTCCAACACGCTCACCTTTGTACCTTGTGCTTACATATATGGTTTTCAGAGTCATTTTTTTCACCGCAGCGGCTATGTTCTGACTATTCGTCTAAGAGTCGGTAGTTGCTGAGGCCTTATTGGCCCCGGTTAGTACCATTCCATCCTTTAATCTTGCTATGCCGGAACTCCGCGACAGATTACTGGACGTCGGATGGCGGACGAGGTGCTTCGGAAAGGATCATTCCCGAATCCCGACCGAGAAAAGCTGTAGGCACCATATGCTACCCGACAGCTGAGCCGACCTGCCGCTGCTACCGAGGCTTCAGCTTCAGCCCATACATAGCTGTGGCAGGAACCACCATGGCCATGGCCGCCGATAGAATCGCCAAGCGATGATTCGATAAACATTACACATGGCTTTGCCGATAAGGCTAGCGCACTACACGTCCTGCACAGGTACTTAGCTACTTAAACCTCACAAGCTCGAAGCCAAACAACTCGTCGCCTCTGAATTCTCTTCATCACACTTTCAACGCTTTGATCGACTTGCCACTGGCAATCACAAGCCATTCGCCGGGAGCCGTCGAGTGACCGGTATTCATCGTCATACCAGGTATTTGTGGCGACCACGCAAGATTCGTCACCTCACTATTCGCAGAATACGCCATGACCGGGTCAGTGACAATTCTCTTCTTTACGTCCGGTCTAGGGGAGTTTAGCCTCGAATTCGCTGTACGGGGTGAAGTTGCCGTTTGCGTGTAACCTGCAAGGTCCCATAGCAACACTTGACAATCATCGCCTATGGCATGTGTTAGCTGGGTTATTTCAATATTCAATATCGAGATGCATTTACTTGCGGTGGCAAGTAGGGGCCGATCCATGGCACTCCATCCCATGGCATTTACTTGGCCGCGGTGTCCTCTCAGCTCGAGGACCGGCTGTCCTGGACTTCGCATGTCCAAGATCTGCACATCCGTCCCATCCATGTGGAAAGTAGACATGTAATTCGAGTCACCAGGATTGAATGCGATGCGAAGCAATGGGGATGCTGGAAGACGAGTGGATGTTGTCGGAGGTGGCGCACCCTTCGGTGTGGGTGTCTCATAAAGAATGGTGGAATGCTCTAAACTTCGCAAGTCGAAAGCACGAAGACTGCCATCAGCGCCAACGGAGACGAATATATCCGTGGATCCCGGAAGCCAGGCAACATCATAGACTTCCCGGTCATGTGCGATAAGTTGGGTGATAGCTGTTGCGGTGTCGATATTCCAGACCGTACACGTCGTATCAATGGACGATGTCACGACAAGGCTCGGTGCTTTCTCGTTCCAGGAAAAGCTTGTCAAAGGCGCGCCCGTGTTCTGGTTTTGCACCTTTGATTGCTACAGAAGGATCAGTACAGGTTTTGAACTTGGAAGGATCAGGCCTACTCCGGATAAGGCTGTTTTCAGAGTCAAACGATGTCCACCACCGCTGGGCTGTCTCCCTACATATGCGGACGACGCGGGCGGTGCGTCTCCAAAGTACTCCCAAACTCTCAATGCGTCGCCGGTGGTCGCAAGTAACTCAGCAGATGACGCCTTTCCTGTCCAAGAAACAGCTCCTGCGCTCGCAGGTTGCCATTGCAAGTTCGTAGCGGGGTATCCGTGATTCGCCTCAACGAGGGTAACGAAGTCTGGGTAGTCTGTGTAGTCGTCTTCCACTAGAACTCGCTCGTCTTGAAGCCCGACGATTGCAATGCGATTACGATAATCCTCTGTGAATGAGGCGATGCCGAGACGAAATGCCGAACGAGGACGAGACTGGTGGCCCGGCGCTGTGGACTTGCACCAGTCAATGGCATGGACGGGCCCTCGGCGGTGTCAGACTGTCGTCAATACACGATCATGGTTCAACTCACAAGGTGCTTCGTACTGAAGCAGTGTCGTCTGGGTCATGAGGATGTTTGAGGCGAATGTTCGTCTACATGTGGCTGTGTAACAGTCTAACATTCACACACCAACCGATCGATCGTACTTCACCGACTTAGCAAACGGACATCGCTCAAACGGAATCAGAAAGCACAATTGCTCAAAGCGTGACATGTTTTACATCAAAACTATGTACAGGACAGCATTGTCGGAGGCGAGAGACCTGGTGTAGCAGAGCAGTAGTGGTAAGAAGAGACTGAATTAACATTTGCGAAGACTGGATGGCGTGTCGAGTCGAAGTGTCGGCATGCTGGATGAAGACTGAGGGAGTGTCGGAATAAGAGATGGTAAGGGGAGGTCGGCGGTTGCGCTTTCGAGTTTTCGGGTACCAAATGTCCAGGGGCAAAGCATGAGTGATACAATCAGCAAAATAAAGAAAGATAAGAAAAGAAAGCCGATTGAACTGTTGCTCGCGACTTAGTCGGAATCGACCATGGATATCGCGCCACATTGTTCGCAGAAGCTCCACATCGTTCTTGAACCGTCGAGGCCAGGGGAACATGCGACACGAAGCTTGGGTATTTGGGAGCAATGAGAACTATAATCATCACCGCATGAACATGGACAATCCAGGATGCTGTCAAATCACTACGGTGGTGAAGCCACATAATTACATACCCGTGGTGCGTAAGAGTGCTAGCAGGTTGCATCAAACCAACGACCTTGGAGGACTCAGAAGGGTCGAGGGTAGGCTGATATGCACTGTAGCGGGGGTAAAGAGCTGATGACATGATGAAATTGCCCATCAAGCAAAGAGCTGGAGCGGGAGAGAAAACACTCACGGGAGTTGTCACCAACCGCCTCAGACAAGCCAAATGAGCTGCTTGCTGTACTAGCGGTGGATACGAGACGAGTGTGATGGTTCTCAGGGAAAAATTGCTCCGAGTCAGAAGAGGAAGAATCAGACATAGCGACGTCATGGTCGGGCTCGTAGCCGGGGAACGGAACCAATTTCAGCTGTTTAACCGTCTGACGGGTGGTAAATATATGCGGGGTACAGCAAGGCGGGAGATAGGCAGACCTGGGGAAAGTCCTCAGAGGAATCCAGGTCAAGCTTGCGTTTCAAAGCCATGTCAATGTCTGAGACGGAGGAGGTAGGAATAGACGGAATGGAGGAGCTGACGGCGATCAGATGAAGGTAGTGGTTTTGAGAGAAAAGAGGGGATCATACTTACCGCTCTAACTTATACACACCTTAGTTTATCAGTATTTGTCTTCTGCCGCGGAGGTTGAAGTTACATCGAAATCAAATTTTCTGTGCTGAGACATGGGCGCGCCGCAGTGTATGAGATTGTTTACGTGACGCCGGAATAATCCGATTGGTTCCCTGGCCCATTTCGGGAGTTTTCCAGCGTGGAAATGACGGTAATCCTTCTCGACAGCGTGACATGCAATACCCGTGACACGGAAATACCTGTCACCCTTGTCACCCTGTTTCGGTAACGGCAGCGTTTTGTCACGCTGGCTTGTTGTCGTGGCACATATCACCGAACATATGTCAGACATACCACAGCTACCAGCTTACCTGGATCCCCTCCTCGACTTTTTGGACGAACACCTCCCACCAGCGCTCTGTTCGTTCTTCACGTCATTCCTGTCACACTCGCTTGCCCTCCTTACCGCACTCATATCCCTCGTCTCCTCCCTCCTCGCAGCCAAACCTTGGGAGTGGGATGCACAAACCATCATACCGCCCCTTATCAGCTTCCTAGTCGCGTATCTCGCACTAGTTAGCTTATACAGAACCACAAGCTGGATATTTAGAACCACTTTCTGGTTCATCAAATGGGGAACGATATTCGGTGTTCTAGCAGCAGGTGCGGGTTGGTACATGGGCAACCACGGTGTGGACGGTGGTGGGAGAGGTCTAGCGTCGAGCTTGGGTGCTGCTCTTCTCAGTGCATTGAGCGGCGATGCTGGGGCCCGTAATCCACAAACAATGCCTCGCACTTCGAATCATCGCACGAAACCATGGGAATCCTTCCAGAATCAATGGCAAAATCGTGAGGCGGAAGCTCGGGACGGCGATGCTCAGCGAATCATGTCTGAAATCGTGGCGGCAACAAACCGTGTCTTGTTGGAAGGCGGATGGTGGGATGCAGCCAAGAACGTATTTACCCAAAGTGATTTGCAGAGTGGAAAGGAGACTCGTTCTGCTAAACGGCAGGGCAATCGGTCGTCACGTAGATAATTGGCCAGGATTATAGTGATGGCGACAAAGGACAGTGTATTTGCCGAGCTCAAGGACTGTACAAGAGTCAAGTGTGATATCTCGATTTCTTCTAGGCTTTTGCATCCTTTACAGCTCCGGGATCCGTGTAACGATAGCTTTGAGACGGGTGAGAAAGGTTGAGTGTAGTGTCAAGCAGATTCCCTTACTGAGCAATGCGTGCCAGTTGGCCGAGGCCTGTCGCGCCCACGAAAAAGTTGACCTTGGAAAATTGATTCAGTCATAGAAAACCCAGCTGTCTAGCATAACCCACTGCAGCGAGACTGTAGTTAACTGGTGTGATGACAAACGAATATCGCACCCAGATCATTCCAGTTGCTGCCAAGGCTAATGGGACCCAAGTGAGTAAATTGCGGCTACAACCCACTCATAGTCATACCAATGTTTTGAGACATGCTGAGCTTTTCCGCTGGCCGGTTCAAGTCTTTCAAACCTGCAGCAACCAGACACCATTTCATCACCGGGGCCCAGAAGAACACGGTCTTGGGACCTATTCGCATGAGCGGAGTACGCGGTTTTAATGAGCACGAAGTGAGAGAGCAGTGAACACGAACCGGCTGGGTGATTCATGAATCCAGAGAATCGGGAAGCCCCTGCTGATGCTGCTGCGCCGGACATGTTATTCAGGCGATGGAAAGAGGATTTGGGAACGATCGTGTGTTCTTCGGCACCAATGACAACGTGACATGTGACAAACGTGACACTGGTTTTCAACTAAACAACGAAAAGATCAAAGATCGTCGACAAGACAGTCCGCCTCGTTCTCAACGATGGCACTGTACGATCCAACGGACAATCGGGTATGAATCGAAGAATCCAGAATTGGGGTATCTCTGTATGCCATCATGACTCTCGACATTCCGATCTAGGTGAGTCCCGGCGCACGATCTAGACGAACGAGATCACCATCGACGCTTTACAAACACAACGGAGGACGTGTCTAGTTTCCGAATCACACCCTCAAAGCGTTCACGTTATTCAAGGCAATGAAATATGTGATGTATCGTTCGATCAGCGCATTCTCTATAGTCATCCGTGCCCAGGTCTAGTATAACCTCGTTCGCTATCTCGTTTTAGCAGCGCTAAGTTCTAAGTCGTGACTGCTATCAAATACGTTGTGCGTTGGTCCTTCCTGCTATGAACTCATCTCTATCCAGTTGGATGCGTGCTGGTCATGTGCAGCATTCTTCCACCCCCAATAGCGTCTGGTCTGATCTTTTCCCTTCATCTTTACGCTGCGAGGTCGCAAGCTTCTCGCGCACAAATAGCAGAGTACCTTTTGTGCAATGTGACTGCGAATGATTGATTGGCTGAAATAACAGGTTGTCAACATTACTATGCGGTAGACACAACAGGACGGGTAGAAAAGTACATACAGTACATACATATGCAGCGTAGGGCATACACAAGATCGTAATCTAAGACTTATAGTACTAGTTTGTTGCTAGGGATACATCTACAATTAATATTCCATAACCACAATACGAACTGATAATACAGATAATGTTAGACATGGGCGCTTCGGAGATTGGCCGTCTCTTTGGCAGGAACTGAAGGCTTCGAGGATCCCGTCAAATTCTTCCCCCATGAAATGACCCCTCGGCTCACTCTCTTGGCGACGCGGACCAAACTCTTCACTCTCTCCTTGCTCTTGACGTGACGGAACGATGATCGCCGTTTCGGCTGAGCCTCCTCCATGAGAAGAATATCCATATCCATGAACGAACTGGGAGTGGGATCCTCCTCAAAATGATCTTCATCCACGGAAACTACTGCCAGTGGGCAGATTGGTGGCGCAACGTACTGGTGAGGCAGCATCGGTCTTGGTACGGGTGGAGGAGGGTAACTGTGGTCAGGACGTGACGGAATGCGATGCATAATCTCGTGGCCTGGTTGATGTTTCAAGCGCGGTGGAGGGGGAAGAGATGGACGTTTGTCCTTCCTTTGTGCGACATGATTGGAGGGCCGCCCTTCAGACCGCGACTTGCGATGATTACGGGGAGCGTGTGCCTCTAATTTCAACAGGCTGCACTCCAGTCTATCCAGCGAGGAACACCGATTGGCCGGATTGGAAGTGGGCTTCGGAGGCGGTTCACGAGGATGAGTGAACATTTCTTCCGAATCAAGTGCATTTTGGTGATGCGCGTTACTAGTGGAAGACCCAAGGAAGACCTGTCCATGACGCCGACGTGGGGATAGCGATGGGCGGGCAGCGTCAGCACTCTTGTAACGAAGGATTGGCGTTGCAGGGTCTCTCGATCCGACAGGCGGATATCCAAAGTTGTACAGGTTTGGATCGACATTGTCGGCGGGTAGATTGATGCTTGGGGGGACGGAAATATCGGATGAGTGGACTGGGATGTCTTTGTGTGGAAGACCAGCGTTCCTGCGCTTGCGACAAGCCAGAGATTTTGTGTGAGTCAAGCTGGGGGGTAGGATGTCGTGTACTTGTTTTGGTGCATCGGGAAGAGGAGGGGGGTCGTCATCGCAGGAGAGGTGGTCGTCCTCCGTGGTCAGCCCGATAAGAAGGCTGACCTCGTGGATAAGAAGGCTACAGCGCGATGGCTCAGAGAGATGGTTAGAGCCAGCGAGGGCAGAGTGATTGGTTTCAAAATGGAAATCGTCACTTGCGCCAGACAATTTGAGGGGCGGAGAGCTATCGAAGCGGTCGTGTATGTTCCCCCATCTGCCCGTGTTCCTCATCAAGACCTGTGCTTTGCTCATGTCGTCCCCGGACGGCAAACATGGGCCCGGCGAGGGGTGTGGTGATACCATTTGGTCGAGCTGGACATCAATCTGGAAAGTGAAGTCGTCTGGAGCGACGATGGCGGGAGCGGGGAAGAAGTAAGAGTCTGGAGTATGTGGGGAGAGACGGTCGTTGTTTGCCGAGCTGGAGATGATGGTGGTGAGTGAAACTAGAGAAAGGGGACGAAAAGGCGAGACTGACCTCCATGCGGACGAGGGCGAGGACGGAAAGGGATCCATGGCGGATGGGGAAAGTGAGACGGGACTGATAAATACGCGCGCTCGGAGAAGGACTGTCTGCCCCGCCGCTCGGGATTCCAATGTGGGAGGGGACAGACATGCGATGGAATTTGTCAAATTTGGCCAATCATCGACGTTTATGGATCACATTACCCGACGACCTCGGAGTAGGCATCAGCCAGAAATGGAAATCATCCAAGTAGTTCATATGTCTGATGGAAACTCCCACGCACTCTCGAGGTGAGGTTACCCAAGGAGTCAATCATTGGCAATACAGACTCATAGGAGATCCGAAAGTATACACCTGTAGACCCGTTCAAGTACGATCCAACAAGGTACTTCCCTAAGCCTCTTGGGCGCGGAGAACCCTATCCAGCTGCTTCGTGGGGATTCGACAGACGGTCCGTTCTTTTTCATAAGCGTACCTCCCTGACTGGGGGATATGCCCGGGCCGTCATCTCGCACACCAGAGCTTCTGGATGGCCATCACGACAATGCTGTTGACGCTTGATATATCCAAGATTGGCCCGGATGGTAAGGAGATTGTACCCAAGGTCGAGTTTACCACAGGATTGATGCAGTGAGTCATCGAATCCCTTGAGTATGAGTGGTACTAGTTCTGTTCCCTTGTGTCATACGTCTTCGGAGCGCGCTGAAGCTCTGATTCGTTCGGCTTGCGCTACGTGATCTTATTCATTTAGCTGACGCGGCATTACCCAATACCCGTCCTTGCACAGACGATGGCGACTCCCACGAAGGGAGATAATAGAGTCGTCTATTTTATTATGCATCACATCTGTGACATCTGCCCAGTTAATCATGACTTGTTGAATAATATGGTGGCTACGCGTGCAAACCATATAGCGCGCTGTCAGTATTATCCTTGGACACATTAGAGGGAGAGCATCTGAAGAGAAGGAAACGGTATAGACTTGGCACTAGTCTAAGAACAGTATGTGTGTAGTAGATAGGAGACGAAACGATCAAGTACGCTACCTAATTGGAGAACTGTTCAGAGCCCTTCCTCATCATGATTATCGCTTCTGTTGCCGTCGGGTCCTGGCTCCGGTCAAACTGGCTCAAACGCTCAGAGCTACAGCTTTACTCTATGAAGCTCCTTTCATCGACACACCGCATATATCACATATCCTTTATAGAACCGATTAAATACAACATAGTACTCGTCGACGACTCAGTTCAACTGTTGCGTCATCTTCATGAAATAGACGCCAGATTTATCCATGTGCGGCATGAGGTTATTCAGCTCGAGGGCAAACAGCTCGGTCTTGGAGTACGCTCTATGGAGCTGAAGGGGATGTTACATGGATGCAATAAAGAGATGTGTCCAAGTCGATACTTACATCTCGACTCTCCCATCCCAGATAGTAATAATTCATGTTATCGTCGTTGCTGGCTGTGCCCCAATGACCACCGGTGAACCCATCCGCATAATAACAATCGGTGAATGTCTTCTTCAATGAGTCGGCGAGGCTCTTCTTGTCGGCTGTGCTCTTAACATGGAGGAAGCACTATAGAGGGTCTGTTAGTCAACAGCTATCACACAATGGGCGATCTCACAAGTTCGCACACAGGTGCAGTGAGTGCAGGCCTGGGCAAGCTGTCATGGTCAAATGGTAGGTAATAGCTATCGGGTTTTCCTTCTACATCCAGCGCCCGGACAGATTCTGTAAACTCCGGTGATTTCAGGGGCCCTTTATCCGCAGGCCATTCTTTCGGTAAGGGTGAGAGAGTACTCTGGGGAAAGGCAGGATAAATACACACGAATGACCCAAAGCAAGGTGTTCGGAGAGTCTGTGCAAGTACCATAATACTGTTCTTTCACGCCGTTCGCGACAACCGCCGTACGCAGCTGGGCGAAACCAGGAGAGTCAAGTCTAAAGCCGCGGGCAACGCTGAATTTGAGTAGTTGTGAGACGATGGGAGGCATGGGTGTTCAGATTGAAGGACCATCTTTTTATCATATCATTTAGGGATAGAGCTAACATGGTAACAGAGTGTGTCATAACTCACAAGTCGATCGGTCACACTCGGGGATCGACGTTTATGGATTACATTACCCGATGACCTCGGAGTATTAGGCATCAGCCATAAATGGAAATCATGCAAAGTCATATTCCGTGCACGACGGAATCCGAATTTCAAAAACATCAAGTGCTACGTTCAATATGCCTTTTTGCCTGCCACAAGCTGCAAGTGCGCACTATACTCGTCATACGGCACCTTCGTGACAGGTATGTCTAGCCACAGGTCCGGCGTAAGGAACGCATACGTTTTGGTAATCTGGAATGAGCGTAAGCAACGCGACAGTCGTAAAGAGTGAACCTTACAGCGACAAACGTGGCCTTCAAAAAGTTGCCCATCGTGGCCGTCGATCCCTTGGATTGCGTGTAGCAGTCCTCTACACCAGCCAGCTGCAACAATCGCTTCGACGCCGGTGCAGCCACAATACCAGTGCCTCGCGGGGCAGGAATTAATCTGCACATGACAGATCCAACCTTGCCGCTGACCTTGGATGGCACCGTGTGCGGCTCACCAAGCGCAGCTCCCCAGTATCCTCTTCGCACCGGAATCACAGAGAGCTTGGCGAGGATAATAGCACCGCGGATAGCGGTCGCGACTTCCTTGGCGCACTTAACACCCAGTCCGACATGTCCGTCGAAATCACCGATCGCGACAAACGCTTTGAACCGCGTACGCTGGCCGGCGCGAGTCTGTTTTTGAACAGGCATGATTTTCATGACTTCGTCCTTGAGTTTCGGCAGGAAAAAGTCGACGATCTGGTACTCCTTGACAGGCAGCGAGAACAGGTAGATCTCCTCCATTGACTTGATTTTCCCGTCCTTGACCAAGCGTCCAAGTTTGGTGACCGGGACCCTGCGGTAGCTAGTTGAGTGACATCCTCGCGCAAGCACCTCATCACGAACCATTCCTTTTCTTCGTCCTTGCGGCCCCCACGACGCGGACCACGACGACCCCGCCCACGCTCACCCCGCCCACGTCCGAATCCACCCCGTCCACGTCCTGCGTCAGCCATGTTTATTGGAAGATACTGTGTTTACAGGATCAGTCAGCCATGACATCCAAAGTGGCAGTAAGACATCCAGCCAGGAAGCATCCCGTCATCGCTGGAATCGCATCGTGCCATATGTTGTCCCTGCAAATAATGGCAAGGACGGGGGGTGATACTCACTGATCAAGTTAGCCGCGTCGAGTTCGTTGCTGAGTGTATCTGGTCGATATTGCAGGCGTAGCTCGTCATATCATTGCCACACCTGCCCTAAATTTGCATCATCGACCCCAGACACCCTTCCTTCCACCCGTCTCTCTTTCGCCGCTCGCTACCAAACGGAACGGCCGGACTCGGATCCACTGAGTATTCGAGAATTCGTGCACGTTTGAGCGACGAGCGAGAACAATCCTCTGCAACGATGTACTTGGCGGTGTGCACAGCGACCGAGGGTATCCGGGGTACGCTGAGGAGATCGGTGGTTTCCCTGACCACCCAATCTTTCACCAGCACCATCACCGCTATCGGCGCACTCACAGCAAGCAAGGTACTCGTTCTTCTCTTCCAGAGACCATCATAATCGTTAATTCTCTATAAAGTACTTTTTTTACCTTCCCTCACAGTCTCCGCAGTCACGTCGGCACAACATGTCGCAGCCTTCTATCTCAAATTATACGCAACAGCAATTTAGTCTTTGCCCCACGTTCGTTCTCCTCCATATTCCATGTCTTATTCCTCATTCTTTCTATTAGCAACGGCCGTCAAGCCGTTGGGGATGGGGCTTTCACTTTCGACAACACTCCGAACGTACTTGCCGTCTGCCACATCCAGGGCAGCGACGACATGTACTATTACTCTACTACGTTCTCCGGCGGTCCCGGAGTACGTCCGTTTCTTCTTGTCGCTGACCGCCCATTTTGACTTTTCCTCCTCAAGTGGCGTTTTTGACATCCCTAGCGCGAAATGCCCTCCCGACGGAGGGTCGTCAGACTGTGTGACAGGCGGTCTGGCGCATATCATTTCCCAATCTCCCGATTCATCTTTTTCTCCTTCGCCTCCTGAGAAGTCGTCAAATTCGTTCAATAATCATTTCACCAGCGCTCGAATCCCAAGTATTGTGCCACCAAGATATGTCCCTGCAAGATCCGAGTCTCCCTCCAGTTTCTCCACTCCACCATTGACCCCAGACGACAGCGACGCAAGTGGTGCTCATGGTATATCTACCAGGCATTCAAAGGATGCTCTGGATCTTCTCTTGAACATCTTTCCTCGTAATGGATTGAGCATTTTACCTTTTGCTAAAAGCGTCGTTGTCTCTGTGCCAAGAATGGGAGCTACCTTCGACGGGGTCGTCCTCGAACTACCCGGAAGTTCGAAGACGTTCTACGTCGATGGTAAAAACGCCCCTGCCGTCAGCCTCCGTGAAAGGTAAATATTCCTTTTGTTACACTTGTGTCCGACTGACGCTGGGGTCATGTAGTATCGTCGCCCTCCTGGAGCTCGCCGATGAACACCTTCAATGTTCCGCGCTTGTGATCGTCCTCGACAAGTCATTCAATGAGCTCAACGATCTTTTACATTCACTCATGTACGTTGGTGGAAGTGTTGTCACTAAACCACCCTTCCAGGTTAACCCAGCGTATATCCTCGTGGGGTTGGAGATTTAAGTCGGAAAAGGTCCTCTATGGTCAAGGGAATGTGTCTAGTGATCATCCGTGTTGTTGGGTTGAATTGCATCATAACTGCTATGAGATAATCTTTTGTGTACATTCGTCAACTGTGAATCAGCTTCCTTCCCTCGTGCCCCGTTTTGTGCCCTGAAGAGGGGCAGCAGTAGTGCATCGCTTTTCGGCTCAAGACCATCAAGCTCTACACTTTGCTCGTTTTTACCATCAACCTTGGGATATCGCAATGGGTAGATTGATGGATATCCTGCTTGCCTTGGCGAAGGCCTTGTGTGGTGGTTCGGCGACCGAAGAACAGCTCCCTAGTGAATACGAGAAACCTCATGCAGAACGGCCACCCCACCAAGAGGCGATAACCACCCGCCCAAGGCCCCAAGTGGCACCCGAGTACTACCGCCAAGTGAGTGATACCCTTGGATGACCAGCTGTTTCTCAAATGTATCATAAACGACATGGCATCCCTGACACATTCATCCACAGGAGCAAGAACCGAAACCGAAACCGAAACCAAAGCCTCATGACCACATAATCCATCAAGTATTTCTCCATAGGATTTTCTCGCTCCCCAGAGGGTGATTTGCTTCTCCAGCACCAGAACCTGATCAACCAGCACGATAAACCGAAACCGAAGCCTCATGTTGACCACATAATCCATCAGGTATTTCTCCGTAGAATCTTTTTCTCGCTCCCCAGAGGGTGAATTACTTTTCCAGCACCAGCACCAGACCAACCAGCACGATGAACACTATGTGGCCCTCCGCGCCAAGGCGAATGAAGAGGGTGATTTGATGGCGCGATCTTTCCAGAAAAGTCACGAAGCCTACGCACAAGGCGATGGCGCGCTTGCTAAGGCGCTTTCAGTACAAGGGAAACAACACGAACGAACGATGGAGCGTCTCAATGCCGAGGCTAGCGCTTGGATATTCAGACGTGAGCGTGATACTTTGTTTTGTCAGCGGAACTATGCTAGACCTCACGACCTGTAATAGAAAATAACCTGGTATGGGATCATGGATCGCTGTTTCTTTCTGTATTCAATTGATGCTGAACAGGATCGTGGACCTGGGGAAATCGATCTCCACGGGTTGTATGTCAAAGAGGCGATTTCGTACGTCGAGAAGAGCGTTCAAGAGGCTCGACAAAGAGGAGATGCAGTCATTCGGCTCATTGTCGGTGAGTTGCGCCCCTCGTGTAGGGACATCCCTCAAAGAATCGTTTAGGCAAGGGATTACATTCTGATAACCACGTCGCCAAGATCAAACCTGCTATTGAGGATCTCATGAAGAAGTAGGCAATCCATACCTAATTTCGGTCGGATTCCAAGGCATGATATTCACCGCGTTTTTATAGATACAACATACGCACCGAGGTCGACCCACACAATGCTGGCGTGGTTATCGCGTTGCTGTCATAGAGCCAATATTCCATGGCAACCGCACGGAGATGCATTTGGCCGAGCTTGACACCAATTTGTCATGGATTTAGACATCCATGGATCCATATACCTGTCTGGTAAATCGTCGCTGCTGAGGTAAATTTCGCGAGGCCTACGTTGGACCCCGATCCCTTGTCCCATCATATTATTTACGACTACTCTATACAATTTGAACGTCATTTTTGAAGTCATGGTGATCCGAGTCGAACAAATTCATGCATATGTCGATGTATTGTTGCAACACGCAAACTGAAGCCATTTATGTACCTGTCTCAAACCCTGAATGTCGTGGCCTAACAACGTCCTCAAACAATCCACTTCTCGAAGCCGAAACATTCTGTGCTACGCTGCTCATCGGTGTTGCAGGCATGCATCCACGAGTTCCAATCCGTACCCGTACCCCACCCATACGAATCCACAACCGCACCAAATTTTCCACCTGCCTAGGTCTGCTACTCAGCAACAAGTAAAAGAGCGATGTTGGTGACGTTGATTGCATGCGCCATCGAGCGACGGTGTCTGAACTGTTCATATTCTGTGCTAGACTATGATCTCGTCCGTATCTACCATCCGGACTCCCCCGTCGCTCGCAAGTACCCTCCGGACATGGCACAAGCCCGGTTTCAGGCCATAGCTAGGGCATATGATCTCCTGCGAAGCAAGAGTGCCGTGATGGGCGAGGTGTTGACGAATCGCGAACAGCATGCGGATCTGACACGGTTTACGAGACACAGGACGCCACGACGTCGTCATTTCGACGAGACTGCGGGCGATGAACGGTGGAAGGAAAGGGTGCTGTTGGGGGCGACGTTTGTGGTGAGTTTCGTTCGTGTTACCGACCTGCTACGCGTGCCGGATTACTCAACGACGCCTACAGGCCATCATCGGATTTGTGGTGCAAACTACCGTTGCGCGCCGTGAAGCCATCGTTCAGGCCACCAGTGGCCATCGGCCGACTTCGTCTGGACCAAAGTATGCCTTGGTTGATGAAGCGTTGGCCGAACCTACCGAATCTGGCCGGTCCCAGTGACTCTGATGACTATTAATGCTTGAAGTAGCCAGGGTACGATGGTCAATATTAATAAATACGCGCGACGCCGTTTCGCAATCCTCAATGTCGTGTGGCTGGAGCCATGCTTCCCACGAAGCATCGCACATCCCTTGCGCGCATCGAAGTGGAGCAGACGATCGATGATATGGCTCTGAGATTTAATCATTCCTTTGTTCTTTTGGCAGCTCCAACGTTAGCTATCCGTAAAGATAGCGATCATGACGTCCAACAATGGCCTCCCCGTTTGCTTCGTTGCCAATCGAGTTTGTTCTCCTCGTCATCTCAGTCGCAGCTGTCCGCCAGCCAACCGCACTCAGGCTGTCTCGTTTCTTCCTGGGTACGCAGAAACGTCGAGACAGCGCTCTATCACACCGTGCGCTGCGTACCGCCCGATCTCGCGTCGCGTTTATTGCCACCCTCGGAAGCAAACCTGACGTTCGCGCGCAAAACTGTGAAAAAGCTGTGTATCACAGCGCTCGGACCCCCCATCTCCAGCATCCAAACCGTGCTCACCAGAAGGAACACGGATCCGGAGGTACCGCGCCTGGATAACCCCCCCTCGGTTACCTTGCTTGACGACCGCGAGAAGCTCCAACATCCCATGCATTTCATGCGAGTCGCAGCGATCTCCTTCATTTGGTGTCACCCAAATTCCTCAAGCAAGCTTGGCTCCACTGCCCCCGGCTGGCTTTCCGAAATGGTATCGAAGACATGCGCCAGTCTTCGGTCGATCCTGGTGCGAGGTGAGAGCAGCTGAATGATTTCGGAATCCCTCCCAGGGTGGTTGGGCTGATCAGGGACGCACAACTTTCGCTCTTGAATAATCGCGAATGGATCCGCAGTGTGTGCTTACGAATGGTGGGTGTATATCCGTCGGTGATGTTTTCAATCATAAACATCTCGCCGTGGCACTATCAACCACTTTTTGTCTTCAAATGGGTCCTTTTTCGAGCAGGCATATAATGCTCCCGCATTACTGTCCACGACGTCGAGCAGTTGGAGTCGATGAATGGGTCGCTTGTGTCATATGGACGACGCGTGCGCATAACTGGAATCTCAACGGATAGACGTATTATTCAAGGACAGCTCCTGAGAGAGGAAGATTTTGAGGGAGAAGTCTTTCCCCATCGCCCCCTGGCTGGCTCGATTCAAGACGTCGAGTGAGAGTGTATGATATTACAGTAATTTGCACGATTTTCGCAGCGATATGGGATGCGGTAGAGTAGGCTATAATAACTAGGTCATTTGAAGCATAGATGATAGCAAACGGTGGCACAACGTAGCACAGAATCATTCACATAGATATACGATCTACTGGAAGAATGCTGGGGTATACATGTCGACAAGCGAACTTGGCGTGATAAACAACCAGGTTAGTAAATGGCAGCGTTGTCAGAGCCTCCGCCAGGTTGCACAAGCGGGATCACGACTCCAATCGCTCGCCCAACCGGTCTGAAAAAATGTGAACAATATACAAGAATGTACGTGGGACAAACGTGGTAGCTGATGTTGATATGGACTGTTCCCGTACACACGAAGGGGAGGGGAGGGGGAGTGTACTAGGAATAGGATATCGGGTGATGTGGGGGAATTCGAAAAAGTGAAGGCCACGCTCCGATGTTTCAACTTGGGAGTCGTAAGTGTATGTGTTGATAAGCGGTGACCGAGCAATAAGATAAGGCGATGAGTTGCGGTAGCCCGCAAGTGTTGCAAAATCTTGGGGAGCAACGTTGCGATAGGCGCGACCGTCAAATCTGGGGACGTGGTCGCAAGAAGGAGCTTATTCTTGGAGAAGCTCGGTTCGTAACCGCCGAGACTATGGGGGAGCGAAGAACTGAACTCCTTCTGTTTACTTATTATTTAGTGAACTTGGGAAGAAAAAGGTAGGCAACGCTGACAAGTACATTTCCGCAATCCTCCAGCGAGGTTTGACTACTTCCAATGCTTCAATGAAAACCGAGATTCCCTCAAGCAACTCAGTCATTGCTGGGGCCAGAGGGTATTCGATGTCTTCAAACACATCACAGCTCATTTGATTATGTTCTTTCCATTTCAAATCCCAAAAGGTCATGAGCGGAATCGCCGCGTAGACATGTGAACCCAAGATGAGTGTGGGGATATTCGAGTAGCCACGAGTAATTTGGGCTTTCAAAATGCGGGAAACGCATTTGCCAGCATTGACACATACTGCAATACAAGGGATTGGCGTGTTCGCATGTGGGGCGATGTTTGTAACAGAGTACAGAGATAGCAGCAAAAAAAGGTCGATAAATGAATATCTGGATTAAATGGTAGGTGATGTATAACGTTGCTGACTGATCAGAAAACAGCGGGTCTTCGATGTGAGGTGATCAGTGTCCTGACAGCAGGTCAACATATTGCGACGGTAGTTGGCACGGAAATCGCGCTCATAGTGCTTTGGGACCGAATCTACCCAATCGGTCATCGCACGATTCAGTTATGCCAACACCTCTTGCCACCGCGGGCACGCGGCGCCGAGTAACTTTGATCTATCAAGGGCATACTTGCCGAAGGATGTCAATGAAATTCTTGGCCAAGTGGGAAAACGCACGATCTTTCTCATGGCGTATGCCACAATCTTAGTCAGTTTGAAGTTTGCCAAGGGGTTGTTGAAATGCTTTCTCAGGATCGTCTGTTTCCCAGTATTCGTCATCGACTTCCAGTGGAAGCTCCGCATCGAACTTTAACCTGGGTGTCAGTCAAAACACGCGACTCGAAGCGGGTCTTACTCTTCCTCCCCTGAACAGCATGGGCGTCCCAGGGAGGCACTTGCCATTCTGTCAAGAAAGACAAGGACCCAAAACGCCCCTTTCCAGAGTTCCCCTTCGATGCTTGGTTTATCTCCGTAGATTTTCTTCCGTTGAGCTCCAATATCCTGTGCTTTGCGAAGACCGATACTGATGAAAAGCCATGCAACCGCATAGAATTTCGTGCATCGCAGGAACATACCAAGTAGCTGTTGGGCGAGGTGTGAACAAAGAAGAATCTCAAATAATTATTTTCTTAGTCGCACTGACCGCTATGGTCTGGACTTCGAATAGACCGGGTGGATGCAAAAGGCTAAGGGAACGACGATGAACACCTGGTAATGAGTATGAACATGAACACTGCAAGTTGGCTGCATGAAAATACGCACCAACTGCCATGTTAAAGAACCCCCAACCAGCGCGTTGCCACTTGTATTCTTCAATGGGACTTTCAGCCAGGGGAATGTCATATTCACCGTCATCAAGTAGACGGGGATCATCACTCCAGCGGCTTGCGACAGCGAACACGGACAAACAAAGGCATCCAAACCATGCATCCTTGTGCTGCAAGCCTTCTCGCCACTGACGTTCAAACGTTGGGCGGTGAAACAGTGGAATGAATGGATTGACATTGTCAAAAAATAGTTTGATCAAGCTTTCAGCAAGGTCCTGGGGTGGGAAATGCTCGGAAAGTGAACAGGACGGGTTGTCCAGTCGATTTTGGAAACTTTCGAATGCAAGTTCCCACTGGTAAAAAAAGAGATTCGAATGTTTACATCACACGGGGTGGCATGGGGCCCAAAACTCACTGAAGGGGTACTCCAAAACTCGGGGCGCCGCAATGGTTCAGCATCAATCGGGCTAGTGCTTTCGCGAGACGAGGAACGGCGTTCCACTCCACCAGACACGCGGTTGACATGTTCGTCTCTCAGCTTCCGAGTTGGTTCGATGAGCTTGAAACAGCTACTCTTGCCGTGGAAGCGAACTTGATTGTCTGTTAGTGGCCGATGGTATTGAGTGGGTTCCAAACCCCGAATTGTCAGACGTTTCATTCCGCGCGAAAGGCTGAGCTCTCCGACTTCCTCACTATCCGAGGATGTGTAACCATCTGATGTGAAATCCGTGTCGCTGCTGGGTGTACCTGCGGAACAGGAATGAGGAAGGACATTGGACCGTAATGATCCTGAGGATGAACAACCTGGTCTGGAAGAAGGTGCGGAGGGTGGTGTTGACTTTTTATGAGGAGACACGGCAGGGTGGTTCAGGGTCCATCTTCCAAGAATCAGGCTACTTTGCTACCAAAAACAGTGGTGGCAAGAATGCACGGAAGGCGGTAGCTCCATTGGCTCGGATCAACCTAGTCACCTCGGAGAAAGGGATACCGATTCGGCAAGCAAAGGGGGAGAAAGTACTCACGCGCTTTAGGAGTACTTCTTTCTTTTTCCAACTAAGTGATTGATATAGCTGCAGAGGGCACGTTACTTTCGGAGAGTAGAGCTAGACGAGATGACTGACGCCTTTGGAGGACCCCTAGGCATTGAGGCCTCGCTAGTGAGGAACGGATGAGCGTGCGTGGAGGAATGGGATTACTTTGTCTTTCTGCGACGACAAGCGTCAACATGCACGTTCAATCTTGAAATCTTCAGATACCACGTGACTGGTCTTCTGGAAATCGACATGTCTCTCCTCCGCGTCCTCCGCGTCACCCTTCGCCCTCCCGTCCCTTCGCGTGCCGTCGCATCCGCACTGAATCGCCCGTCTCCTCCTCCCCTCCCCCGCGATCAGCAACGCGAGTTTGAAGAGCTCCAGCGCGCTGCTCAGGTGCCACACCAAGACGCGGAGGCGGGGCTCGCACTCCATCCCGACGCAAGAAAGCCCATCAAACCAGACTTTGAAGGCGATATCAACCCTCTAACAGGCGAGCAAGGTGGACCCAAGACGGAGCCTGTCAGAAAGTGGGTCGAGAAAGATGACGGCGACTGGAGTTTCAAGGGACGGGTCTCCGACTTCTAGATCAGGTGCTTCTCTCTTCGTTCGTCATATTTCTTTGCTATTCTAGGCTTGTGTCATGACATATACTCAAAAGAGACCCCAGCTAACACATCACAGCCATTTTACTTGATACACAAATCAGAAGCGGTTTTTGACCCAAAGACGGCGTGAGTGCTCATCGCCTGATTCCACGCGCCGTAGGCACGCCACGACCACGACGAGCTGTGAAAAGAGAATGTGTCAGTATGTCTCGAGCACATATAGCTCGTTACAATTACCATTTGCTACAAACGGGACGTTAGGAGCGATATATGATGAGGATTGGAGTCAACGGACCTCGCATGATGGTAGCACGTCCACGCGCTGTACCAATCCCGCGTCCCCGCATGGCGTTCGGACCAACCCGCTTAAACCTGGTGGGCCTTGGTCATGCATCATCAAGTCAGTAAATTCGAACGCACATCGGAGCATTCTGAAGCATGTCTGGCACGATAAAGAACCTGACCATGCTTCCCCTGATGTAAACTTGATCTAGTTGAGAGACGCGCCCATCGCGTCCAGTCACAGTGATATCCTTCAAGGATATGTTTAGGTTATCCTCAGCTGGAAAGTAATGATATGATCAGAGCAGTCATGCGACAACGGCGAAAGATGCGACCTTCTGCAAGTTTTCCGCGATAAAGTTGCCCTGTTTTTAGCTCAACAGTTACAACGTGACCAAGAGACTCGTGCAATAACTTGACGGGAACACCAAGACCGGCCGTCGTCATTATTCTTTGGGATGATGGTGAATATTGCTGAGACACTGGTAGACAAGTGTATTGTTTGTGTGTATTTGTCCTACTCCCTCACATATATTGATTTAGATCAGGGATTGCAATGTTACTTAGAACCACAACATCGGTCGTGGTACCAACTCCAATCGCTAGGCCGCGATAATATCCCTTTTTCATCCAGGTAACTCACTTATGCTCACATCTAGAATGTTCGAGCTATTAATCTGGATCCTTCCAGCGCGACCCGCAATGCCAACTCGTAACAGGCGTTCGACATCCTTGCACTCTATGTCTGTGTCAAACACAGCCGATGAGGTTCCGCCAAACGGTCCGCTCGGCAGTCCTTCCTCCGTGGATTGGCGAAGGCAGCGCCTCCTCCGCATCGGGAGTGCCGGAGCACTCGGGCCTCCGCGTCATTTTCGGGACAACGTAGAAGCCGACGAAAGAACCTCGTTGAGAAATTCTTCTGATACCACGAGTTATGGCGCAATACGGCCGGCCCTGGGTCTGCGTTCAT